>VDFB02091950.1:53625-64955 GCA_007258455.2 Sequoia sempervirens | reverse complement strand
TTCAGCTTGTTTTGGTTCTTTTTGTTGTTGTGACTTTCAGTTACTCGGGGGTGGATAAAATACTATTGCCCTATTTTTATGGTCTTCACTATCCGTACAATGTCTGGTAAATTTAAAATATAAATGGTGGGTTGTTTCGGTTGAAGCTTTCTCGCTTAGATTGGCTCTTTCTTTTCTGTTTGAACTTGGCATACTATATTATATTTGTCTAGGGTGAATGGTTGTAGATACCTAGAGTGTAATTATTTTATTTCTTGATTAATTTTTCAATTTATGTTATTTATTTTTATCTAATTTGATTGTTTTTTATCATTTTATGACGTCATAATTTTATTAACTTTATCATATTATATTCATTAATATATCTTATTTTTCTTTAATCATCACATGTCTAATAAAAAAATTCAATGGTTTTGAATGAATCCATATACATATATCCAATTAAAATAATTTAAAATTTATATTTATCCTCATCCATATTTCATTAATCAATGTCATTTAACAAACAATTCAATCTTGCTTTTTTCTCTTGTCAATATAGTTAATTCTATCTTTCAATTCATAATCAAATTTGTTAATTGATTAATTAATCAAGTTAATTCTCAATCAAATTAATTGATTGAGTAATCAAAATAGTTGAATAAAAAACAGAGTTAGTTGATCAATTAATTAAACCACTTAACTAGATATTTAAGTTAGTTGACTAATCAATTGAGATAACTCTAATTAACTTTAAATCAAATTTCTAATTCCCAATATTGATAAAATCATTACTAACCATGCATATTTTTAACTAAAAATTATAAATCTAACCATACATATTTTAAACTAAAAAATTTTAAATCTACTTCTCATTTTAAGAAACTATAAATCTACCTCTCATTTCAAGAATTTAGAAATCTCTTTGATCTATTTTTAAATATGAAAAATAAATAACTACCATGTTGTTGAAGAATTTATATAATAATTAAATATTTAGAAAAAAAAAAATCAAATTAAACTCTATTTGACATACACATAAAATTAAAATTTAAATATTTAGTTTATTTTATTCTAAATTCATTATATTCAATGATGATGATGATTATTTTTTCTTTAAATATAGGCATAATTTCTCTATTCCAATCATTATTTATAGGGTTAGAATGACATTAGACTTGATTATTGGTAGAGCTAAACCAAAAATGATAGAGTTAGGTTGGATAATATTATTTATGGATCTAGTGAGTTGAGAGGTTATTAAAAAATTTAGAACTATCAATTTATATTTTTATTAAAATATAATATTAATGTTAGACTATTAAATTTTGTTTTATAAAATATATGTTTTATCAAATATTATATTAAAATTTTAAAGATTCATGTATATGTAAATTAATAAATAATATTCAATTATTATCAATTTATAATTTAAAATATTTGGTTCATTCTTAAATATAAATGAATGTATATAAATATAAATTTAATTTTTTATTTCTATTGATAATATTTTCAATCTACTTATTCTATATAAGATGGGTGTCATGAAACTTAAATGATGTGTAAGATAATGTGTATTTATAACTCATTGATATATTATACAAACTAGGCATTAATTTATGTCATAATAAGTTTGTAATAAAATTAATAGCACAAGAAAATAATAGATTAGGAATTTTTCTTCAAATTTTTAATAATACTCAATAATAATAAATCACTTAAAGAAGGTAATCCTATAAAATTCTCTACTAAGAACATAATCTACAATATAATGATTATCTACTACTGATTATGATTATCTCTTTTATACAGACATCATGAGATAATTTTTGTACCTTAATCCCATTGAACTTTACTTAACATACTATTTAATATATCTAGAGACTCATAAATTAACTAATTCAAGATTATATAGGTCACAAGCTATTATTAGACATCCTAATACACACTCTTAAATATTGTTGTAGCATGCCTCTACCCTTACAATGATGATGATCCTTTCACTTAATTTGATAATTTATAGGAATTTTCATTTGAAACCTCTATGTCCATGTCTAAAATATTCCTTTATACTCTTCTATTTTTTTCTCACATGATAATTTCACTTCTAAGCTTCTATGATGATGAGGAGGTCATGGGTATTATAGCATTAGAAGATGTGATAAAAGAAATTCTATAGTAAGAAATATTACAAGAAAAATAGATGAAAATGATAAATACATTATGAAAAAGGTTAGTCTGGCATTAAGAATTTGGTCTATTTTATTAAATCGAATGGTCTCAAATATATTTTTTATGTTCTCTTTTTTAACTACTAGATAAAATTTATCTAATAATTTAAATTTTTTAATATTTTCATTGATATAACAGAACTAAAAGAACAATATATATTTATAAGTTGTAAATAGTAATTATAAAAGTAATGGGTAGGATTTAAAACTATAAGCTAAGGGAGTTGAGTAGTAAACAACATATAAATCAACAAACAATTTTATACTATTTACGTTAATAGGTATTCTACAATGAAAACAAAGGGATAGTGTCATGAGTCTACTAACAAAAAATGATTTCCATTTACTTTAAATTTGACAAACATTATCCATCAAAGAATTAATATTTAATAATAAATAGCCCTTGGGGTGTAAATTAGTTGGTTGAGTTGTTGAAAGATAGAGAGTTGATGTAGGTTCAAACTTTGACTAACCCAGCCATGCATGTTGTGGTGTAATTATTTGAAAATCGTGTGGCCTAGAGGGGATTAGTCTCGCTTGGTAACAAAAAAATCATGCATGTTGTGGTGTAAGTGTTGGAAAATTGTGTGGCCTAGAGGGGATTAGTCTCGCTTGGTAACAAAAACTTAAGAGAAGCCTGACCAGTCCTGGGGATACTCCTCTGAGATATATTAAAAAAATTAATAATAAACATAAATATAGAAATAAAAATGACTTTTTATTTTCCTTCATTTTGTTTTTCTATAAACACAAATTTAAGAATAAGAACAAAAAAAATCACAATATGTTTGATTAAATTTTTGAAATTACCATTTATATTTAAGGTTTTCAAAAAATAACACATAAGATTATTGAAATAAATTGTTTTTATGAAATTTTGGTACTCTTGCTATACTTATATTTAATATAAATAAAACATTGATTAAAATTATAGATTAAAAATATCTTAAGTGGATCTATCTAAAAATCATCCCATATATAAATATATTATTTATTATTTAAAAATAATATTATATATTAATGATATTAGATTTCCACAATCCATATTGCATTTGTTCAAATATTTATAGATTCGATTGTGTACAATTTTTTTGCATCAACATTTCAGATCACACTCCTTGATCCATCATCAGGATGAGAAGTAGAGAGCAAGGAGAAAGATAGAAAGGTTGTAGACCAAGATCATCTCTCTCTTAAGGATGATCTTGGTCTGCAACCTTTCCATCTTTCTCCTTGCTTTCTACTTCTCATCCTGATGATGGATCACAGAGTGTGATCCAAAATGTTGATGCAAAAAAATTGTACACAATCGAATCCAAAAATCATTGAACAAATATTATTTATATTCACCAAAAAATAATTTTTCATAAAATTTTAATACTATTAATATAATCATATATTAAACTTGTAAATAAAAATATTCTAAATAAATCTATCTAAAAATATCTTTATACAAATATCAATTATATATATATATATAGACAACGAGATAGTCTTTTTTCTGCAACAAGAAGCTTTTAGCTAATCAAACTAGTCGGAGATGCTTTTAGCCAATCGAACTAGCCCCTAGACCCTAAAAAAAAATATTATATATGTTCATCAATTTATTTAGATAAAGTTTTAGAACTATTAATATAATAATTATATTAAATATTATAGATCTATCTAAAAATCACCAAATATCACTCAAAAATCTTTGAGCTAGGTAGTCAAATCTAAGTTTAAATAATCACCAATTTAAAACATTGGTCAAAATGTGTGGGGTAAAAGCATAATAAAGTCACGTTGGAACATTAATTTAACGTGCACGAGACGGTAGAATGATATTGACTTGTATGTCACGGGCTTTAATCAATTGATATCTTTACTTTGGGAGGTGCAGCAGTCATTGCTGTATTTGGGTGGTTGTTTATATTCAGGCACTTATTTCGACAGCTGGGCGCAGACAGCATGAAGAAGCAGACAGGTGAAAGAAATCATTAATATTTACAGGTGAAGAAGCAGGTGAAGAAACTTTACAGGTGAAGGAAAAGAATTTGAATGTTTAAATCTACAAGTCAAAACAAATTAACTAAACTTATTTGAAGTGTGATTAATATTTATTTTCCTATAGCTTGTTTCTCTGATAGTCTATTCTCAAGAGATTAGGCGTTAGTCTTAGCAACTGCCCATGACAGAACACTTCAAAATCATAATAGCATATCTCTGAACAGAGTGTAACTTATTTTAGTTTATAACTGTAGAATTCATTTCATGATAAAAGGACCTCTTAATTATGCTTTCATTCATGAATTATTTTATCATTTGATTGTGAACCTACGATTCCAATCTCACACAAAACCAACACAATATAAATTAGAGACAAATTATTTGGGTTCAGAAACAAACTATTTTGGTTCATAGGTTGTGTCATAAGATTTGATTTTGTCATATTTTGTGACATCTTTGAAAGGATCACCTTTATAAACTTAACTCCATGCTCTGGAAGTTGCAGAATCCTTTAATGAATCGCATGGACAAAATTATTACTAATGAGAGTATCAACACACTCAAAGAGAATTTTCTTCTCCTATTAACCTATTTTTTCTGAGCATTGAAATAAGAAACTCAATTCTAAGTAGCAAATTGTATTTTCAAAATCAACCAGTTCTAAATTCAACAATTTTCATTCTATAAGCAAAACAACATTTCAGCAACGGAACAAAACTGCGATTCTTTCAAATTTTCTTCTGGCAATTTTACTCACTATCTAATCTGTCTTATATCTTTAATATTAGAATGAGGCTCCACCTTCAACTCTTCATTAATATCCTCTTGTAATGTACCATCTCCTCGAGTATTTCATGGCAAATATCCTGACGCTTCAGTCTCCCATCGAGATGGTACCAAATATTATTGAAATAGAACTATTAATGCAGAAAGAAATCGGACTTTAAAGAGGAAAATCTAGGTGAAATAGTATGAAACTCCACTTATATTGGTAAAACTAACTCTCCCAACCCAACACTTTGCACAAAAATGTCCGTTGTAATACAATGAAAGCGGTTTGAAAGTAATTGATTATACAGATTGAAACAGCAACACAACACTGTTTAATAAAAATTCAACTCTAAAATAATCACAAGGTTAATCAGAAAACCATAATTTCTCTCTAATGGAAAATGGATCTTCACATCTCTTCTCGTATGTTAAGTTGGTGGAGAAAACAAAAACAATCTCGTGGCAAAGAATGGAATAATGTCAACCTCACAATATTGCATTGTGGAACGAGAATCCACCGTAAGCAAAAGATGACACCCCTAACCATTCGGTACCCTCAATAAGTAGCCAATTCGAAACTCCGCAAATTCCAAGACATCGTATATTAAATGATGGGAAAGGACGATACTCGCATTCCTTCAGTAATGCGATAAATCATCAGCGTCCAATAAATGTAAAATATACCCATTAGAATTTTTAAAGCTACCACAAACCAATCTTCTGCGATGCTTCGTAAAACCCTTGGCCTGCAACTCTGCAGCGTGGAACAAATTATCTCTTGATTTACCGGTACCTGAGGTGAATCGGCTAAAACCTCAACCAATTTTCCTTTGTTATATCTGCTATGGACATGGTTTGGCTGTTACCGTACTTGAGCAAAAATAAATTGACGGCTTGCCGGAGAGTCCTAATAAGTTAGAAACTTGGCTTTATTGGAAATAAAACCACAAATAAAATAAATTATTTTCACCGCTGTTATAACACTTATGTAGACGCAGCCTTAATCAGTGTAGAGTTTCCAAAGACAATCTTATACAAACAAATATGTGGAATGGGATCAAACCCGGGTCCCGGCCAACACAATTCCCATTGAGCCTGCTCGGAATGGCGTTCTCTAGTTGACCTTTTTTGTGTCTATCATCATAAATAATGTTGGTCGTTTGATGTTAATAGCTGGGTAAATGGCAACATGGCTCAGTCATAATGTAACCCTCCTTCTTTCTAGATCTCTATATATAATAAATGCCCCACCTCTCATCCTTTGTATCAAAGCACTCTCAGCTTTGCAAGGCTCTTGCTTGTTTTGTGGTGGATCAACTGGATCACTTTTTGGTTTGCCCATTTTGGATCACGGGAGAGTAAAGACAAAAATGTCGCGTAAAACAAATTTTATTCATAATCTTTTTCATCACCAAAATGCTACAGCAGCTGGTTTAAATAGATCCACACAATCTGTCAACAATGACAACAAAAAGAAACTTCAAATCAAACAGAAAATTATGTAGCAATCAACACAACAGATTGATTGGGCTGATTTTATGACAACTGAAAACAAGACAAGAGAAATCTTTTATGGACTACTTAAACCCTGACACACAAGAAATTGGAGGGAGAATTAATGACTTCTCCTTAAATGAATGACTTCCCCAATTTCACCCATCAATAACCCTATAAATTTATTCGACACCTGCCACCTTGTAATGCCTTTGGTAAAATAAGGCCACCGACTGCATTTAAAGCACCACATAGATTTCCTTTCGCCATTGTTGGACTGAATTCCCATGAAATGGTAAATTTCGTATCAATATGTTTGCTCCTTTTGTGAAATACATGATTCTTGGAAAATGCAATGGCTGACTTGTTATCACAAAGCATTGGTGTTGGATCAACTTGATTATGCAACAAATCTAACAAAATTTGACGCATCCAAATTGCTTGACATGCTATAGTAGTTACGGCTACATATTTTGCTTCGGCTAAAGAAATTGTCACTATAGGTTGCTTCTTTAATGCTCATGAGAATGCTCCCGATCCAATATGAAATATATGTCCTGATGTACTTTTCCTGTCATCTATGCTACCTTGCACAATATTTCTTGGTGGAGTACTTGGTGGTGTTTGACCATCTTTTTCTTTTGGTTCCTCCTCACTATCATGTATAGGTGCTCCACTTGAGACTATTTTTTCAACTTTTGAATCCCATAATTCTTCTTCCTTAAATCCAACATCTCTACTAATGATCAATTTCTTTGTAATTGGATTATACAACCGGTAATCTTTTGATTGCTCATAATAACCAATAAAAATTCATTTTTCACTCTTATCATCTAATTTCTTTCTTAATTCATACAGCACAAGAGAATAAGCAACACACCCAAAAATTCTAAAATGAGAGACAGTATGCTTCTTATCATTCCAAGCTTCTTGGGGGATTTTATCCCTCACACTCTTTGTAGCACTCCTATTCAGAATGTACACAACACATGCCACTGCTTCTGCCCACAAATCATTGGATATATTTTTGGCCTTCATCATGCTCCTAACCATATCTATTGTAGTTTTTTTCTTCCTTTTGGCTACTCCATTCTATTGTGGTGTATATCTTGTTGTAAACTATTTCTTAATTCCATGATATCTGCAAAAATCCAAAAATTCATTAGAATTGAACTCGCCACTCCTATCAGATCTAAGTACCTTAATGTAGAATTCACTTTGTTTTTCAGTCAAAGCTTTAAACTCCTTGAATTTATCAAATGCTTCACTCTTCTACAAAGAAAGTATATCCATGTCTTCATGTTGAAATCATCAATAAATGTTAAGAAATATAAATTTCCTCCTAAAGATGGAGTTTGCATTGGGCCACATATATTAGTGTGAACTAATTCTAATCGTGTCTTTGCTCTGTATGAACTCTTTACTAGAAAACTCTCTCTATGCTATTTTGCTAAGATACAACTTTCACAAGTACTAGCTGGATGATCTATAACTGGTAAACCTCTCACCATATTTTTCTTTTGCAATAAACTTAAACCTCCAAAATGAAGGTGGCCATACCTTAAGTGCTAAAGCCATGTCTGATCTAAGCACACTATTTTGAAATTAATTTCCTCCTTTCCTTGAATACAATTAATTTGAAGGGGGAACATTATGTTTTGTGTCATTTTGACCCTTGCAATTAATCTATCATTAGGATTTCTATCCGAAATTGTACATTCATCATTTTTAAAGTGAACTTTGTATCCTTTTTGCATTAATTGACTTAGAACACTCAAAAAATTATGTTTTAAACCAGGTACAAAGAAAATATTATCAATGTGTCTCTTTTCACCACTCTTAGTCATGATATTAATGATTCCTTTCCCAGTTATAGATACTCTACTATCATTTCCCAATTTTACTTTTGATTTTATAGAATCATCCAAACTAGCAAATAATTCTTTGTTACTTGTCATATGGTTGCTACAACCACTGTCTAAAAACCATACATCATTAGAGCTTTCTTGAGCCACATTACAAGTTATGAGTAAACTTCTAGAATTATTAGCAGATACATTTGTATAATTTTTTTTTCGCTTATCCACTTCAGCTTGTTTGATTCTACATTCATTTGCAAAATGACCATATTTCTTACAATAGTGACATTGTATCTGTGATTTATCATACTTTGATGATTGAAACTGATTTCTTCCATGTCCTCTATTGTTGAAATTTTGATAGGATGAGTTGTTTCTTTCTCCTTGATCTGAACTTTTCTGTTCACTTCTTCCTCTTCCTCTTCCTCTTCCTCTTCCTCTAAAGTTTGATCTTCCTCTACCTCTTCCTCTTCCTCTTCCAAATGATACCTGTGCTATGAAAGCACTCTCCAAAGAATAATTTTTATTTCGATTCATTCTAGTTTCATGAGAAAGCAAAGATCCCATCAATTCATCTATTGACATTTGAGATAAATCTTTTGATTCTTCAATTGCAACCACTATTCCATCAAATTTGTTAGGAAGGCTTCTAAGAACCTTTTCTATCACCTTTTGATTAGATATATTTTCACCATGTATCTTCATTTGATTTACAATATTCATTACATTACTGAAAAATTGATCTATAGGTTCTGATGAACTCATTTGAAGATTTTCAAAACTCCTCCTTAAAATCTGTAATTTTGCAACTTTTACTTTAGTTGTCCCTTGGTATGAATTTTCCAAAATTTCCCAAGCTTGCTTAGAACTAGTTGCATTAGATATTCTAGAAAACAAAGTTTCATCCATTGCTTGTTGAATAAGAAACAAAGCTTTAGAATCTTTCTTTTTCTTTTCCTTAAGATCATCTTTTTGTGTTTGTGACAAAGTAGACAAATCTTGAGGTTCTACAAACCCATTTTGAACAAACTCCCACAAATCTTGTGAGCAAAATAATGTCCTCATTTTTATTGCCCGTGTATCATAATTTTTACTTGTAAATATTGGAATTTGGAGCTAAGTTAAGTTACTACTGGATGCCATGAAGTTATCTCCCCTTCCTGATCTACACTTATCTTATTTTCCAACAAAAAATCCTTTCAAATCATTTCTTTATATCAAATCCATAAAAGAGTTTCAAGAAAATAGAAAAAGACATATAAATGACTCCAATACTTAGCAAATTCAACACACACAATAGCTACAACAATGATCATACATTTGCCTTATCTCTATTAGCAGCCTTCAACCTTCTTAAATCTTCATCCCTGATTATCTAGCTCTGATACCAATCTGATAGAAAGAGAAAAAACAAGATAAAACAAAACCAGATTGCTACAATAGAAAGGAAATTTTATTCATATTCTTTTTCATCACCAAAATGTTACAACAGCTGGTTTAATAGATGCACACAATCTATCAACAATGACAGCAAAAAGAAACTTCAAATCAAATAGCAAACTATGCAGTAATCAACACAGTAGATTGATTGGGCTGATTTTATGACAACTAAAAACAAGACAACATAAATTATGGACTACGAAAACTGCAAATTGCAAGAAATTAGGAGGGGGAAATTAGACACTTCCTTCCAACAATTTTTCCTTCATCTAGTATCAGAGCTAATAGAGCAAGAGGCAAGTTGTTAGAAGATAAAAAATTTGAGATTGGATCAAAGATTTGAAGATCTTAGTCCTAGTTTTCTCAGCCAAGCACGAAGGAGAAGAAAGGAAGACACCACTCCAAGGATACTGTAGATCACTGCAAACATCGTCCAAGCTGTAGATCTGGAGACATTGGTGTTTGAATCCATAGTTGTCAAAGAACAAAAGTTGTTGACTTGTTTACAAGTTGTTGTAGATCCAAGGAGAATCACTGTATTGGCAAAAAGAAGATTTCCGAAAAGGATTGTTGCATAGTCAAATGCCATCAAAGGTTTTATTATTGTTTTTTTGTTTTGCAGGAAATTAAAAAAGAGCCACCTATCCCAGCATTGATTTGGCAAGGAGGAAGAGAAACTTCCATGTATTATTTGTAGAAAATTATGTTCGCTATGTAATCCATTGCTATTTACCAAGGAAGCCATCAAAAAGGAGTGTAGGCTAAAGAAAGTTGCGTGTGAAATTAAATTCCATGAAAGGCTTTAACTTTTAAAGTCTTTTCAATATTAAATTCATTAAAAAGTTATTTTTTAAAGATTTAAGGAGCATGGTAAAACTTTTTTTAAATTTTAGTTGAAAGTCTTTTCACTTTTTAAACTTGTGAAATTTGATTTTGAAAGTAAAGGGTAAGAAGATCAAACTTTTTTCAAAGTTTTTCTTTTGTAAAGTGAATATTGTGTAATTAAGTGTATTATCGGTTGCAACCGACACTTAATCTGGGAAAATCAATATAATATAAAAATATTTTTGTGTGTGGGTCCTATTTGAAAGGACAGGGAGAGTATCCATTTGTAGAGATCTCTCAAAGTTTTTTTGTGTTGAGCAGTTGAGTTATTGTGCACATTTTTCATGGCAAACATGGCAGGAAATGTTATGTCTAACATGCTAATTCCTGTATTTGAAGGAGACAACTTTACATATTGGTGTACTAGGATGCAAACCTTACTCAAAACTAAAGATTTGTGGGAAATTGTACAAGTAGGGTATGTAGAACTAGATACAACTGCATTTAATGCATTAAATGATCAACAAAAAAGAGAATACAAAGCAAGTATAAAGAAGGATAATGAAGCCCTATTTCTGATTCAAGGTGCAATTAATCAAGCAATCTTTCCTAGGATAAGTGGTGCTATTCATTCTCAGCAAGCATGGAAAATATTGAATAATGCATATCAAGGTGCACAAACTGCAAAATTATAGACAATGAGGAAAACTTTTGAAAATGTAAAGATGACTACTAGTGAATC
>VDFB02091950.1:0-53525 GCA_007258455.2 Sequoia sempervirens | reverse complement strand
AATTTGAGATTGGATCAAAGATTTGAAGATCTTAGTCCTAGTTTTCTCAGCCAAGCACGAAGGAGAAGAAAGGAAGACACCACTCCAAGGATACTGTAGATCACTGCAAACATCGTCCAAGCTGTAGATCTGGAGACATTGGTGTTTGAATCCATAGTTGTCAAAGAACAAAAGTTGTTGACTTGTTTACAAGTTGTTGTAGATCCAAGGAGAATCACTGTATTGGCAAAAAGAAGATTTCCGAAAAGGATTGTTGCATAGTCAAATGCCATCAAAGGTTTTATTATTGTTTTTTTGTTTTGCAGGAAATTAAAAAAGAGCCACCTATCCCAGCATTGATTTGGCAAGGAGGAAGAGAAACTTCCATGTATTATTTGTAGAAAATTATGTTCGCTATGTAATCCATTGCTATTTACCAAGGAAGCCATCAAAAAGGAGTGTAGGCTAAAGAAAGTTGCGTGTGAAATTAAATTCCATGAAAGGCTTTAACTTTTAAAGTCTTTTCAATATTAAATTCATTAAAAAGTTATTTTTTAAAGATTTAAGGAGCATGGTAAAACTTTTTTTAAATTTTAGTTGAAAGTCTTTTCACTTTTTAAACTTGTGAAATTTGATTTTGAAAGTAAAGGGTAAGAAGATCAAACTTTTTTCAAAGTTTTTCTTTTGTAAAGTGAATATTGTGTAATTAAGTGTATTATCAGTTGTAACTGACACTTAATCTAGAAAAATCAATATAATATAAAAATATTTTTGTGTGTGGGTCCTATTTGAAAGGATAGAGAGAGTTTGGAATTATTTTCACTTTTTAAACTTGTGAAATTTGGTTTTGAAAGTAAAGGGTAAGAAGATCAAACTTTTTTCAAAGTTTTTCTTTTGTAAAGTGAATATTGTGTAATTAAGTGTATTATCAGTTGCAACTGACACTTAATCTAGAAAAATCAATATAATATAAAAATATTTTTGTGTGTGGGTCCTATTTGAAAGGATAGAGAGAGTATCCATTTACAAGATCTCTCTACGTCTTTTTGTGTTGAGTCATTGAGTTATTGTGCACATTACTCTTATGGAAAATATGGTAGGAAATTTTATGTTTAACATCCTAATTCTCATATTTGAAGGAGACAACTTTACATATTGGTGTACTAGGATGCAAACCTTACTCAAATCCAAAGATTTGTGGGAAATTGTACAAGTAGGGTATGTATAACTAGATACAACTGTATTTAATGCATTAAATGATCAACAAAAAAGAGAATACAAAGCAAGTATAAAGAAGGATAATGAAGCCATATTTCTGATTCAAGGTGCAATTAATCAAGAAATTTTTCCTAGGATAAGTGGTGCTATTCATTCTCAGCAAGCATGGAAAATATTGAATAATGCATATCAAGGTGCACAAATTGCAAAATTACAGACAATGAGGAAAATTTTTGAGAACGTAAAGATGACTACTAGTGAATCTGTGAATGAATTTTTAACAAAGGTAGAAGGTCTAGTAAATCAAATGAAAGTTTTAGGGGAAGATGTAGATGACAAGCATGTCATTGAGAAAATTTTAAGGAGTTTGATTTCTAAATTTGATGGTTTTATTTCTACAATTGAGATTTCCAAAGATCTCACAACTATGCAAATAGATGAGCTAAGTGGAATTTTATTAACTGTAGAAGAAAGAATGAAAAGTAATGAAGAAATCTTAGATAAAGAATTTTCCTCTAAAGCAAATATAAGAGGAAAAAGAAAAACATTCTTCAAAAATTAGAATAAAGTTGAATACAAAGGTGAATCCATTAATTTTAGGGGAAGAGGTAGTAATTTAATAGGAAGAATTAGCAACTTTAGAGGTATTGGAAGAGGAAGGGGTAGAAACAATGGGGGAGACTATGATAAAAAGAATGTCCAATGCTTTCATTGCAAAAAGTTTGGACACTATACATCAGAATGTTAGAGTAAACAAGGTGAAGGAGAAAAGGGAAATGCTCACAATACTGTTGAAAATAAACAAAATTTGTTTATTTCTTGCTTCAATGTGAATGCCAGTGAAAATAATGTATTGTATATTGATTATGGATGTTCTTCACATATGAAATTTAATGAGCATTTATTTATCAATTTGGATGAGAAACATCAAAGTAGAGTAGTAGTAGGAGATAATTAATCTCATGGAAACAAAAGTAAAGGTACAATTGCAGTTACCACAGAATATGGTGAAGTTAAACATATCAATGAAACAATATTGGTCCCATCACTAAAAAATAATTTTTTGTCTATTGGAAAAATGCTAGAACAAAATTATCAAGTGACTTTTGATAAGAATGAGTGCATAATAAGATACAAGTTAAAAAGGAATCCACTTGTTGCAAGAGAAAGGATGGCATGTGATAGGATGTTTCCTCTTCATTTCACTCATGGAAACCAAGCATTGAGGTCTAGTGAAATGAATGAAAAGTAAAATTTGGCACCAAAGATATCGTCACCTCAAGTTTAGTGGGTTAATTTTACTCAAGAGATTAAGAATGGTTGAGGGTCTACCTTTCATTGAAAATACAAAAGAAGTGTGTGAAGAATGTTTTGTCGGTAAACAACACAGAGTTAGCTTTCCAATTGATAAATATAGTAGAGCTAAGCAGCATCTTGAGATAATCCATATGGATTTGTGTGGTCCTATGGAAAAATATTCTTTGAATAAATCTAAATATTTCTAATCTTCATTGATGATTACTCAAGAGAAACTTGGGTAAATTGTTTGGTTCCAAAATCAGAAGGGTTTGAAAAATTTGTAGAATTCAAAAGGTTGGTTGAAAAACAAAGTGGTAAGTACATCAAAGTGATAAGGTCAGAAAATGGAGGTGAATACAAATCAAATCAATTTCCACTTTTTTGTAAAAAACATGGAATCAAGAGAGAGTTCACTACTTCCTGCACTCCACAACAAAATGGAGTTGTTGAAAGGAAGAATAGGACAATTGTTGAAATGGAAAGGAGTATGATGAAAGAGAAGAATTTAGATAAGATTTTTTGGGTAGAAGCAGTATGCACAATAGTGTATCTTCTAAATAGAAGTCCTACAAAAGCAGTTAAAGGAATGACTCTTGAACAAACATGGTCTGGGATAAAGCCAAATGTTGATCACTCGAGAGTATTTCGTTGTGGTGCTTATGCACATATACTAAAAGAAGAAAGATCTAAGTTAGATGATAAAATCCTAAAATGTATTTTTATTGGGTATGGATCAGAAAATAAAGCATATAGATTATATGACCCAATAGGAAAGAAGCTTGTTATAAGTAGAGATGTGGTATTCAATGAAGTAGCAAAATATATCAAGGAAAATGAAACAAAGGGAAAAGAGATAATGATTGATGAAGTTGAAGGAGAAGAAGAAAATGAACTTGAGTCTTCTAGTACATGAGCAAGAAAGTATAAAAAATTATCAAAGAAGGATAGAAAATAATCATCCATCAACTCTTATGTTGGATTCAAATTTTCAGAAAATGACAACAACATCACAAGAAAAAGTGAATTATGCTTTGATGACTCAACTAATGGAATGTAATGAACTAAAAACATTTGAACAAGCTCAAGAAAAAGAACAATGGGTTGAAGCAATGCATAGTGAGATAGAAACAATTGAAAGGAATGATACATGGTATTTGGTTCAACTACCTCATAGTAAGGAAATTTTTGGTACAAGATGGGTGTATAAAACTAAGTATAAATCTGATGGAAGCATTGATAAGCATAAGGCTAGATTGGTAGCCAAAGGATACACTCAACAGGAAAGTATTGATTAAACTAAAACATTTGCACCTATAGCATGAATGGATACTATCGGTTTGGTTTTGGCTTGGCAACTTAGTAGAGTTAGATAGTTTATCAAATGGATGTAAAGAGTGCTTTTTTGAATGAAAATATTGATGAGGAAGTGTATGTTTCTCAACCTAGAGGTTTTGAAATACTCTCTAAAGAGCATTATGTTTACAAATTAAAGAAGGGTATGGTCTTAAGCAAGCAACAAGAGCATCGTATTCAAGGATAGACTCATACCTACAACAAAAAGGTTTCTTAAGAAGTCAATCAGATCCAAATCTTTATATTAGGATCTCGGCTAAGGATATTTTTTTGTTAGTTCTCTATGTTGATGATCTTATCTACACTAGGAACAATTAAAATTTATTTGTAGAGTTTAGAGTAGCTATGGTTGTTGAATTTGAGATAAAAAATTTGGGACAGATGCGCTACTTTATTGGTATAGAAGTATGGCAAAATAAAGATAAAATTTTCATGTCGCAAATAAAATATGCATCAGATATCCTACAAAAGTTTCAGATGAAGAGTTGCAAACCAATTGCAACACCTATTGCAGTTGGACTTAAGTTGTCTAACTTGGATGTGTCAGATTCAATGGATGCCACTATATATAGACAATTGACTGGTAATTTGATCTACTTAACTACTACTAGACAAAATATCACATATGCAGTGAGCTTGGTATCTAGGTTCATGTCAAAACCTAAGCAAAAACATTGGAGTGCAGCTAAGAGGATTCTTAGATATGTCAAAGGGACATTGAGTTATGGCCTTAGATTTCAGCATTCAGAGGATAGTAAGTTGATTGGCTATACAGATTCAGATTGAGCAGGTTCCATAGATGATTAGAAGTCTACTTCTGGTTATACTTTTCATCTTGGTTCTACAGTATTCTCTTGGAAATCCAAGAAACAACCTACAGTATCACTTTCTACAATAGAGGCAGAGTATAAAGCTAAAACATTTGCAGCATGCCAAACAGTGTGGTTGAGATGACTATTGGACGATTTGCACCAGATACAGAATGGACCTACTTTTTTGTATTGTGACAACAAGAGTGCTATACAAATGACTAAGAATCTAGTGTTTCATAGCAAGACCAAACATATTGAGATTCAACATCACTTCATCAGAGAGTTGGTTCAACAAGGATTGATCGAGATTATGTACTGTAGTATAGAGGATCAGATTGCAGATATCTTCATGAAGCCTCTAGCTCATGAAAGGTTTGAGACACTTAGAAATCTACTCTTAGTTCTTCCTAATGGTCATTATGGGGGAGAATGACAACAATAATTCCCATTGGAGCTATCGTTCTTGACATTGGAGCAGCCTTTGTTGACCTTTGTGTCTATCATAAATAATGTTGTTGTGCATGATAAATATTGTAGTTGGGTTATTGGTGAATATGGTTGTGTGCCATAATGTAACCTCATTTCTAGATCTCTATATAATAGATGCCCTGTCTCTCATCTTATTAAGGAAATTTGGGTATTTTATATGTTTGCTTGTTTTGTGATTAGCAGATCACTTTGTTTGTCTATTTTTCCTTCAGGGTCAACTTTATACTTTAGCCTTCTAATTTGGTATCATATTTTTTATATTTACATATCTAGTTGTTTCAAAAAAGAAGAATCTATCTATCCATAAACACACTATAATATATGTTTTAATCATTAATGAATTAATAAATTTGATTTAAAAAAAAATGAATCCTAATAAACTTCATAATTTGACACATTGAATAATACACGTCTTATCCATATTTTATTTTAATCAGCAAAACATAATTGTTGCTTGAAATAGATTATACAATTCATGAAATAGTGAAGAACAAGGGAACTTATTGGAGTTTGTATTGAACTTAAAGGACACCTCAGTCTATTACATCTGATAAATTTATAATTCCCATAGGGTCCCCCATGACAGCAAGGGATCCTCTTCCTCATACATGATATCTCCTGTTGGTGGTGCCATGGTATCCATTGGATATAAAAGCAGTTGAGCATCAAGGGCGCCAATGCCTAGGAGAAATGCAAGCTTATTATATTGAGAGTGAAAATGGCTTAGCTCTGCATTTGTGGTTATCAAGTGGGATTCCAGCTCAACAATTTCCTTCTGCAGTTGATAAACTTCAGTTGTGGAGCCATTAATGGGGTCATTCACCCTTGCACTCGCTTCATACAACATGTTATTTATTGCATCTCCTCTTTTCTCAGCTTCCATAACCTGAATCAACTCCACATTAGAACAACGAGTTTCAATTCAGTGTAATACATGGATAGACACCTATATGGCTTAGTGAAAATCAATTTTCTATAAATAACTTAAAATATATGTTTGTGTTGTGCATGTTGAGGATTGAATTCGCTTCTGCTTGAACTAAATTTAAGAATGGAATTACCAATATATTGTTAGAAAGGTAGAGTCAAAGAAAAACAAAATATGCACACACAAAGCCAGAGCTGCAACTCCAATCTTTTATTAGTCAAAAACTTAAACATTACAACTAAACTTGATTGGTTTTTATTTAAACTTTCTAACTAGCTTTCCAGCTAACTACTTCATACAAACTCAAACTATCACTGATTTTTCTAATTTAAACTGAAAATCAAACTAACTCTGATTTTTTCTAGATTTTTATGCATGCAGGAGTAATTACTTATTGTAGCACTCCCTCTTAATTACTACCTATTGATTACATCAGCTTTAACAATGCCCAAATTATCTTTATGAAATTCAAATTCATCTTTTGCTAATGGCTTCGTGAATATATCAGCCAATTGATCATTTGATTTACAAGGCTCTAAATAAATTTCTCCATTGTTCACAAGTTCTCTTATAAAATGGTATCTTGTATCTATATGTTTTCTCTTCCATTGGTACACATTGTTCTTTAATAGTGCAATGGTTGAATTGTTCTCACAAAAAATTGTTGTTGATCCTTCTTGTTTCTACTGAAGTCCATCCAAAACTCTGCGTAACCATACTACTTGACACAATGATGTTGTAGCTACTACATATTTAGCTTCTATTGATGAAAGTGTCACAATGGGCTACTTCTTAGATGCCCATGAAATTACTCCTGAACAAAGATGAAACACATAACTAGAAGTACTTTTCCTATCATCCAAACTCCCTGGAAAATCACTATCAGTATATCCAACCAAAGCTTTCTTTTCTATGTTCACATACAATTTGCCACAATTTGTAGTTCCTACTATGTATCTTAGAATCCTTTTTCCAGCTTTCTAATGTGAGTCTTTTGGTGTCTCCATAAATCTAGAAATCAGACTAACTCCATGCATGATATTCGGTCTTGTAGCTGTGAGATACATAAGACTGCCAACCAATATTTTGAATAGAGCTGGATTTACATATGAACTTCCATCATCCTTACTTAACTTTGTACTTGTCACAACTAGTGTAGGTGCAGGTTTGCAACTTTCCATTCTAAATTTTTTCAACAATTCTTTTGCATATTTACCTTGGCAAATAAAAATCCCTTTCTCTGATTGCTCAACTTCTATGCCAAGAAAATATTTCATAAGACCAAGATCTGTCATTTCAAATTCTTTCTTCATTTTTTCTTTAAACTAATCTAGTTCAAAATCACCTGTATAAATCATATCATCTACAAATAAACAAACAATCAAAATTTTCCCATGCTGATTTACCGTTGTGTACAAAGTTGGTTCACTGTTGTTTCTGCTAAATCTATTCCTAATCATATAACTGTAAATTCTACTATACCAGGCTCTTGGAGCTTGTTTAAGTCCATAGAGCACTTTCTTCAATCTATAAATTTTTTCTTCATGACCTTCAACTTCATAACCTGGAGGTTGTTGCACATAGATTTCCTCTTCAATAATGCCATTTAAAAAGGCTGATTTGGCACATCTAATACACTTTCCACTTTTTCAGAGTTGCTATTGCCAAGACTGCTCTTATCGTATCCAACCTGGCTACAAGAGCAAAGGTTTCTCTAAAGTCTATTCCTAGTTGCTGCGAGAACCCTTTTGCTACAAGCCTTGCTTTGAATTTTTCAACCTCTCCTTTTTCATTCAACTTCATCTTGTAAATCCATTTCACACCAATGGGATTTTTATCTTTAGGTAACTCAACCAAATTCCAAGTAACTCACCCATTTCTTGTCTTCGACAGCTTCTTCAAATGATGAGGGTTGAAATGGCAATAATGCAAAATTCAGACTAATATCTAAATATTCATAAATATACTGCAAACTTCTTATTTTACTCTTACCATTACTTGACTGGTAGCTGGGAATATTCTGATCTGTTGACCTTCTTGATTATCCACGTTGTTCAGAATATCGTGGAGTCCTTTTTGGCATGTCTCTAATTGGTGTCATTTCTTGTGATCTTTGTTGCTCATTTTCTGCTACATCTTCTTCTTCTATGTGTGGTATTGTTGCATCAATAGTTTTGTCTACCTCCCATTCCATGACTCTTGTTCTTTGAAGACCACATCTCTGTTGATTATAGTCTTTTTAGTGACAGGGTTATATAATTTATATGCTTTTGAATGCTCACTGTACCCAATAAATATACACTTTGCACTTTTATCGTCTAACTTGCGTCTTAGTTCTCTAGGTACATGTGCATATGCTATGCATCCAAAAACTCTAAAATGAGATACACTACAAGGAATACTTGACCATGCTTCTTGTGGAAGTTTGTTCATCACGCTTTTTGTAGGAGATCTATTTAACACATAAATAGTGCATGTAACTGCTTCTGCCCAGAACTCATTTGACAAATTTCTTCCTTTCAACATACTCCTTTCCATGTTCATAATCATTTTGTTCTTCCTCTCTACTACACCATTCTACTGTGGTGTATATCTGGTTGTAAATTGCCTTCTAATTCCATGTTGTTTACAGTAAGCATGAAATGCATTCAAATCATATTCTCCACCATGATCTAATCTCAATACTTTGATCTGACTATCATTTTGATTCTCTACTAGGGCTTTGAATTCTTTGAATTTTTCAAAAGTCTCAAGCTTCTACTTCAAAAAATAAATCCACATCTTTCTGTTGAAATCATCAATAAACATGAGGAAGTAATAACTTCCACCAAGCAACTGGGTCTGCATGGGTCCACACAATTTTGTATGAACCAGCTCTAGTGGCTTCTTTGCTCTGTATGCAACTCCTTTTAGAAATATTTCACGATGTTGCTTTCCCAAGATACAACATTCATAGATACTAGAGGGTTCTTGGATGGGAGGTAATCCTCTAACCATCTCTTTTTGCTACAATAATCTCAAACTAGAAAAATGCAAATGTCCAAATTGAAAGTGCCATAACCAATAATCATCAACACATGCAACCTTTTGAGCAAAATAATTGACCTAATTTCTGTACTTCATGACCAAAGGGAACAATCTGCTATTCGTCATTTGCACCTTCCCTACCAGCTACTTGCTCGGAGGTTTGTCATATATGAGACAATCATGTCTGTAAAAAATAACTCTGTATCCTTTCTCTGTTAATTGACCAACGGTGATCAAATTATGTTTCAAACCTGGAACATAGTATACCTCTAAAATTGTCTTCGGATCCCCTTGCTTGGTCAGTATTTTGACTGCTTCTTTGCCATTTACATCCATAGTCTTGTCAGTCCCCAATTTTACCTCTCTCTTGACCAATTCATCTAGATCTACAACCAAATTCTTGTTGCCAGTCATGTGGTTACCGCAACCACTGTCTAATAACCAAACGTTATCAGCAGATTCATGCATTGTATTACAAGCTATGAACAAGGAGTCATTACTTTCTATAGTTACATTTGCACTCTGCTTTCCTTGATCAACCATCCTCTTCTTGCAATCCCATGCATAGTGACCAAATTTATTACAATAGTAACATTTCACCTTTGATTTATTGAATCTTTGATTGTTGTTGAAGCTTCTACTATTGCTTCCACTCTCTTGTTCTTGCTCTTCTTTTCCATCTCTCTAACCACCATTTCTTCTGCCTTGACCTTTGCCTCTTGATCTACATCTGCCTCAACCTCTATCTCTTGAGATAGAAACTTGACTTTTAAAAGCAGTTTCTATGGAGGAATCTTTCTTATTTCTATCTATTCCCACCTCATGGGATAGAAATGATCCCATAAATTCATCAACTGACAGTGTAGCAAAATTCTTGGCTTCTTCAATAGCTAGTACTACCACATAAAATTTAGTAGACATAGATCTAAGAACATTTTCAACCACTGTTTGATCTTTAATCTCATCACCATATAATTTTAACTAATTTACAATGATCAAAACCCGATTCATGAATGAATCGATGTTGTCTGTCTCTTTCATTTTTAGGCTTTCAAATTCTCTCCTAGTATTCTACAACTTAACAACATTTACTTTGGTCATACCTTGATAGCTCATTGCCAATATCTCCCATGTTGTCTTTACCAATTTTGTGGTCATGATTTTCTGGAATATAACTTCATCCACTGCTTGTTGAATAAGATGCATTGCATGTGCATTCTTCTTTCTGTTTAACCTCAATTGGTCCTTCTGTGCATTTGTGAGAGCTTGTTCCGCTGCATCATTTGCAGGTTCAGTATATCCAGTCTTGATGTAATCCCAAGTGTCTTGAGATCATAACAGAGTCTCCATTTTAATGGTCCATACATCATAGTTCTTCCCTATGAGTGGTGGAAGCTGCAGCTGAACATAATCTATGCTGGCTGAAGCCATGTTGAAATCTTCCAAAAAAACAATCTGTGTCTTTTTTCCCTTATTAAAAAAAAACAAACTTCACCAAAAAAAAAACTTTCGCAATTCCTCAAATTATTTTGGGTTCTTCACAGGGATCTTCTATTGAACGATCCACTTGATCTCCAACCTTGCTCGTCCTCAACCTTCAGCTCTGATACCAATCTATTAGAAAGGCAGAGTCGAAGAAAAACAAAATATGCACACACAAAGCTAGAGCTGCAACTCCAATCTTTTATTAATCAAAAACTTAAACATTACAACTAAACCCAACTGGTTTTTATTTAAACTTTCTAACTAGCTTTCCAGCTAACTACTTCATGCAAACTCAAACTATGACTGATTTTTCTAATTTAAACTAAAAATCAAACTAATTCTGATTTTTTCTAGATTTTTCTGAATGTAGGAGTAATTACTTATTTTAACATATATACGGCTTCTAATTGATATTTTGGGAACAAAAATTGAGTATAGTCTCAAATTACCAAAAGCAGTTTAACAATATGGATAGTTTAAAATAATGTGCTCGTCCAAAATATGTTAAATCTTCACCCTCCTTAAACACACAAAATTATTTATGGTTGTTAAAATAGGCCATTTTAAACATATATTTTTAAAAATTGTTGCAATTTTAAGTAGCAAAATAAGATAAATATTTAACACTTGTTAATGAGAATATGATAAAAAAGTATTATTCACTATTTACTCATTTAAAATAATAAATGTATTAATTGAAAGTCAAAAAATTATAACAAAATGATTTTTCAGTAAAAAAATAGTGAAGATTTTTATCAAAAGACAAAGATTCACATTTTATGACATTCGAGGCCCATTCTATTAAACAATTCACTACAACATTTCATTCCCTATATATATGAACCAAACTAATGAAATTAAAATTTGAAATAAGATGGATAATATATTTTCCTAGAGATGTCAATATCCAAGAAAATTAATGAGTAGTTTGAATCCACCTTACAAATAATCATTTCCCAACCCACCTCACAAGATTTCAATGCCACATGGATATCATGAGCCTCCATCTTATTATTAGGGCCAAACCTCATTATATAAGTGTTATATACCTATGGAAATGATATTATATGGTATTTTGGTGGATGGAGATACTAACATGTGACACACATTCCTTTAGCTAGTTATAATGGGTCATGTGGACAACAAATGCAATTAATTACATCAAGTGATGAGTAGGCCCTCATTGGGATTACCCTACCAGTGTATTATTAGAAGGTCTATATAAACAAGGTAATTATCATTGAAAGGGGTGGAGCAAGATATTTTATTTGTGATTTCTTGGATATATAACACAAATTGGATTCTTCCATAAGAAGTATGGTATGATGTTACCCTAACTCAAAGGTTTATTCTATTTATACATATATTGGATATTAGGGATTTTTTGATCATGAACATCTTTTATTTTTTGTGAGATCTATACTAAATGTTGATGCAAAAACTCAAACATAATTGAATCCAAAAACAATATCTATAATTAGAGAATTAGATAAGAAATCTACTATCTAGAAATCTTTTTTTTATCATCAACATTAAGTGATTTGTTGCAATATTATATCTATTAGTGTTAGGTTTAGCATCTAGGGTTAATTATCTAGGTTTGTTTTTTCTCGTATTGGGTAGTTGTTCACCCATCATATTTCTCATGGCTTTAAAAAGCCTATACATTATGTATTCTATATCTCATCTAAATATATTTTCATGTATGGTGAAATAGCATAGTGCTTCTCTCATTTGTGAAGATTTATTTGTATGTTGTGCTTCTAGGAGGTGGTTGACACCAACATGGTATAGAGGTCTCCACAAGCGATTGGCATATGTAGACTAATTGACTATGGAGACCTCTATACCTATCATGATTTTGTAGTTTTGGAGGCCGTGGCATTAGTTTGAAGGATCATTTCTTCATTGGAGTCTACATTTTTTTGAAACTTTATATTTTGTAAAGTTTCCCCTAATATTTAGGGTTTCAATACTACACAACAAAGAGGAAGTGGGCCCAGGTTTCTTGATGTTGTTTTGAATGCAAACAATTATCCAAATTGGTGAGATATTGATCATAAGCATCCCTTTTTATTTTCCAACACTCTCATTGTTGCAGGAGCTAAGGCTCATGGTGGTGTGCTCTGTGTTATGGTTTGTGCTTGGCAACTATCTGGATTTTTGTACCCCGAAGATCATGATGCTTGAATGGTACAATTTTTTTGGACCAAATCAGATTTTTTAATCTTATAATTGTTTTCTAAAATTCTTTATACTTGTGAAAGCACTATCTTTGAATTTTTTGAAGAATTGTCAGTTATAATGGTTTCTTTGGACAAAGGGTACTTTATGAAATGGAGTGATTTTATTCTCACTCATCTTAGTGAGAAGAATCTATTGCTATATTTGTATAATGAAGTTCCTATTCCAAGAACACATAGTGGGTATATGATTTGGAAACGATATAGGGCTAGAGTCTCTAGAGTTATTTTTGAGCATATAAATGATGACCTTTTGGATTTACTTGTTCATTTTGAGTGTCCTTATGCTCTTTGGACTTACATTCAAGAATCACATGGAGATCTTGATACTCCACCATCTCTCAATGATCCTCTTTCCAATACCAATGTGCCTCTTTATTCTTTAGAGAAGATAAACCATGCTTGTGTTCCTTTAGAGGTTTTAAAAACTTTAGATGAGGTTACAGTTACTTCAGAGGTTCTTGATTCTTTTTCATAGATGGTTGATCCACCTTCATCAAGTACTTCCATCATTCCTGAGAAACAAGATTCTCATTTTCTTCTTGATTGGGATTCCTATTTTTCATACATTGGTTCATTGTTCATGGAATCTCACATTTCAAACTTGGAAGATAAATAATTTTAAGGATTAAATTCCCTATTTAATGATAGTTGTGGTACAACTACTATCACTGCATCTTCATCATTGGAGAATGTTCAAAATCAGTTTCCTATGGTACCTTATTTGTCACCTTCTATTGTCATTAGGCATGTTCATGATTGGTTTGTGGCATCATCTTCCAAGGTCTTGATGGCACATGAGCAGATTTTAGAGACATTATCATCCTACATTTGGATTTTACTTGCTAATTCCTATCTAGAATTTGAATCATACTACCATTTGTACTTGGTTTTGTTTCTTCCAAAAGGGAGACAAGTTGTTTTTTGACATTGGATCATGTTTTATCTTCAAGCACTTACCATTTTACAGGTGATTACACATTGTGGGAGGGCTATATAGTCTCTCTCTTTCCCTCTTATTGGGGGGCTATATACATAATGTATGTAGTCCTTGGGGGTGCTATTGAGTCTTCCATCTATACATCATGTTTTCTCTTTTCTCTCTTTTGGAGAGGTGTTTTTTCCCATAGGGTTTTTCTTCTATTCTTTGGTTGTGATAGATTGAATTGCATAGAAGTTATGCATGGGTACCTAACATGGCCTTGTAGACAGGAACCATTTTTCATTTCATTTTTGCATAATAATTCTCCCTAATTTTGCACTTAAGGGGGGGTGTTGTTAGTGTTAAGTTTAACATAGGGTTAATTATTCGAGTGTTTTTTCCTATATTTGGCAGCTATTCACCTGTCACATTTTTCGTGGCTTTAAAAATCCTATACATTATGTATTCTATATCTCATATAAATATATTTTCATCTCTAGTGAAATAGCATAGTGCTTCTCTCGTCTATGAAGATTTATTTGTAGGTTGTGCTCTTGGGAGGTGGTTGACACCAACAATATCTTGTCCGAAAATTTATTTTTAGTCCATAAATAAAATTAAAAATTTGAGATTTTCACATTTGTAGAAAGCTTGTTGTATACAAAGATTTTGGCACCCAAATGCTTTCTAACACTTCTAGGGTTTTTCACATAAAAGGACAAAGATGAGCCAAAATGGGCAATGTCTACACTCAAAATCAATGCAAGGATGGATGAATTATGCACCTAGATATGATATCTAAATACAAAAAACTATTAAAATGGATGACTTATTAATGCAACCTAAGAAATGCAACCTGCTTGAAAACACATTGTGATATGCAGAATGATAAAATAAATGCAATGAAGAACAAGATAAAGATGTTAAGCATAAATTGTGCACCTAAAAACTAATGAAGGCTGAAATGAAGATGGTGAATGCCTCTAAAGTTTTTGAAAACCTGATTTTAAAGCCAACTAGGAAGGTTACACAAAATTGGGCTACTTAGTCCCAAATGAAGGAAGCTACACAAAAATATGTTTTTTCCAAAAGGGTGTCGAAAAGTTTTTTTTTTTTAAAAGTGTAGTGGGATTAAGTCACCACTATTGGTGACTTAGTCCACTTTGTATTTTCTACAAATCAGAAAGTGGAAACGAAATCCCACAGTTTGTACTCTATTATTTGAGAGAATCCCAGATCTAAATCTAAAAAAACACCTGCAAAATAGAGTATAAATTGATTTCTAATGGGGATTTTTCCTTTTTCAAACCCCTAGTTGTTATTTAAACCTTGAAAGAGATAAAATCCTCATAAAACCCTAACCCTAAGTGTTTCTAAGACTAGAAAGTTTGAAAATAAGATGCAACCCTATCATAAAGTGCAAGAATAATATGCATAAATGGATTTAGAACAATGCGAGAATCATCCTAAGAGACACTATATCATATTAGAAATGAGTCTTAATGACATGCAAACCCTCCTTAAGCTAAATATATGGAGAAAATGGAAGATGGAATCACTTTGAAAACAAGTCCTTTCTCCATGATTCTCCATAGGCATCCATGATCAAACCTTTGCAATGTAAGAGCTTGGACAAAATGTTAGCTTCAAGGCCTACAAAAACCCTACCTTGTTGCCATAAAGCTTCAACTTTTTTGTAGATAGATTAATGAATCTTGAATTTGCTTGTTGAAAATGAATTAATGTTACAAAAATGACCTAAAAACATGTATTTATAGTCATCAAAATCTAATTATTCATTATTTTAACTTCACAAGCTAACATCCATCAAGAATTTGAATTAAGTTGGTGATTTTCCAACTCAAAAGTGAAAAATACCTCAAAAGGGACTAAGTCACCACCCTGGATGACTTAGTCCCTCCAAGGGTTTTTGAGGTGGTTTTCACAAAATTTGAGTGGTTTGAATGTTGCTTGCTAGGATTTGTATGATTTGTGAGTGGAATAGGCCTTAATGTTCAAAATAATGAGCATCAGGGGCCTATAAATGTAGTTTTTAAGGGGTGATTGATGCAAGGGTGTCTAAAATAGCACTAAATTAGACCACATATTATACTATCTACAAAGGAGGAAAATTTCCATGTCCACACTTGTCAAGACTCATTAGGGGTCCATTAATCTCATTTTTCAATTGAATTCAAACTTATCATGAATTATTTAGTTCAATGTTGGGTCAAATAGATTTGGTAGAGTGATAATGTATTAAAATAATTTCTTTTTCAACCTTACTTTCAATGGAGGTTCCTAATTTTTATGGAATTGGTGATCCATTATAATTGTGGAAAAAATATAAAATCACTCATGGATAAGGTATATTATAAAAAATATGCTTTTCCGGTTTTTAAGTAGTAAATCTAACTAACAATTTACATCACTGTTTAAGTATATTTCTTTTTTGGATAAACTAGAGCACAAGTTTTTAGATAGATGGAATTGAAAATAAGAATATTAAAAAGATAAAGAAGAGGAGGAGGAAGAGTATGGAGAAAAATATTGAAAAGGAGAAGAATTAGTAGAAGGTGGAGGAGTACAAGAGAATATAGGTATATACAAGTTATATGTAAGGAAGAAAGGCCCAATCCTTTGATTTAAAAATACATTGAAAGGGAAAATTTTATTGTTTCTATAAACCCTATTAGCAATTATAACTTCATAAAAATGGAATTAGCCAAAAAGCTACATGTACAAGAAAATCACATCAAATATCAAGTACATGTGTTAAATTTTAGGAAGATCAACCTGTAGTGTAGTAAAATGCACACCCTTCAATTTTGACACTTGTTTGGGCCTGCCTTGCTTTATTTATGCTTCTTTATGGCTTAATTGGTCCTATTTTGTGTCCAAAAGTCCTATGAATAACATATTTTTTCTGGTTAATCTTTACATTCTCCAATGCATAAATTTTAATTTAATGACTCCATTGGCGTGTCCCCATTTTTTGGGTCGGGACTAAAATGCAACCTAGGGCATCTTAGTCCCCCAAAGCTCTTGGGACCTTGATTTTGGCACCTCTTGATTGGGCCCCTTTTTGGTGTATGCGCCCCAAATTTTTAGGACTTGGGACTAAGATGCCACCTAGGGCATCTTAGTCCTCCTCGAGTCATTTTTAAGGTTTAGTTTCAAATTTTGGCAAGATTTAGCCTCCTTTATTCAATGAATTCAAGAGTAGATTCATCAAGCACTTGAAGCCATTTTAAAATTCAAGCATCATATCACTACTTTCTTGCATCATGTGTGTTGTTATGCTAACATTTGTGATGTATTTTTTTTATCCGAGCAAGCAATTCAAGCATTATCTTTCAAGCATTCAAGATCTAGAGCCATTGCAGCCATTTCACACAAGTTTGCAGACTTTACAAGGTTTTGGTGAGTTGTAGAATTACATGTTTTTCATTCATCATTCCTTCATTTCATTTCATTTCAAGGTTTAATTACCAACAAGGGGTTTGACCAAGGAAAACCCCCATTCACTAACAATCAAGTTTTTCCCATCTTACACATTTGTGATTGTAGATCTAGGTTGTGAACTTGAAGATCACTTGAAGTTGAAACTTGGAAAAGTTGGAAAGTTGCATTGTAAATTTTTCCTCTTAATAGAAACCCACATACAAGCCTTATTCAAAAGTTTCAGAACCTGAGATCATAAAAGAAGCTTTTGCAGACATTGGAGCTCAAGATTTTGTTTAGAGTTTGCAAAATTTTAGAATGAGACTAATATGTCACCTTGGGATTCTTAGTCCTCAAAGTCTTAAGTTTTAGATATTTTTTAGAGATACAGTTCCAAGATCCAAAGGATCTGCATCTACATCAAAAAACAACAATGGGACTAATACGCCATCTAGGGCATCATAGTCCTACACAATATATTTTAGCAATTTGTTTGCATTTCTACAATCCTCATGACATCTCTAGATTTCCTAGGTGCACACATACCATCTCCCTATTGCATAATTTCATCATTTTCATCCTTGATTTACCTTGCATTGTTAGTTTTAGGTCATTTTGCATATCACAACGTGTTTTCAAACATTTCCTTTTCCAAGCATTTTCTTGGTGATGAACCCCATATAACTTAAGAAACCCTTCCGAGAGCTCTCCTAATTGTGAATTGGCTAACCTAGAGAGGTTGTTAGTCAATCCAACTAGGATTCTTAGGAAATTAGTGAATGATTGAGTGAGAAAAGTGTGATATCACAAAGGTATCCATTTTCCCCATTAATCATTTTGGTGAACCCTAGTCGTGACCACAAAATGATATGAAAATCACAGAAAACCCTATCCTAGGAATTGGACATTCCAGCAATTGACTAATATCTCTCCATGGACGTTCATTTACTTGTCAAACCAGGGAACGTATACTTTGAATGGAGCAGCACTATATGTGCACTAAGAACTAGCTTCAGTCACAACTTAATGAAAAATAAATACTTGGAAAGAGATTATACCTATGCTACAGGAAGGTAATGCAAAATTCTCTTAACTTAACCATAATTTAACCAAAGCATAAATCATAACAACTACGATTGATAAACAAACTATGAACTAGCCTTATGCTGCAGGAACAAACACATAGATGGATTCCCAATGCTGCTGGAACAATATAAGACTAAGTTTGCATAGAAACTTCAAAGATGAAATCTAACTGATGATCAACAAAAAAGAAAAAGCTAACTAACTAACTACTGATACTTACTAAGTGGGCCCCCTTAGCAAGCATCAACTAATTATGCAAGTGCTGAACTTAGAACTTCATCAAACTTTATTCATAAACTTAGAATGGTATACATTGTTTTGTTCATATGAAGACTAACAACAAACTTTGTTTCTTGTCATACAAATTTTGCTTTTTATTATCATATGAACTCTTACATGATATCCTTTCTATCACTATGCTTCTCTACTTGCTCACTCATGCAGGAGGAACACTTATTTGAATCAGGAAAAAAACTAACTAACTAACCCTAACAAAGAAAGATGTGGATATGAAATGTATCCTGAAATTGAGGAACAAACTTCATAAATGAGCTTATCTATTCAACCCGATCCAGAGAGAATCTAGCGCTCCACTCTTTCCAGATTGACTGACATTTAAAATCCTTCCCAATAGTTTCGGTCAAAGAGTCTGAAATGGAGTTCCAAATTTGTAACAAAAACCTCTGAAACTCTGCCACCTTTTATAACTACGAGCTTTTGTATCTTCATTGATATTTGTAGCTTGGTAAGGATAAAAGGGCCACATTAGCACAAGAGGTCTAAATGTCAATGGCAACCATAATTCAGACCTCTTTTGAAGTCCCAGTTGTATGTATCTGCTTGATCATTTTAGAGCTGCTGTAAAATTCAAGGGACTATGAGGCTCAGACCTTCTTAGCCCAACAGTTAATCTTTCCCACCTTTTCTCAATTCTAGTGTATAATAGCCTCCAAAATGAGTATGGTTGTTCCTAAAACTCATCAGATACCTATTTCCTGAGATCAAATATTTTCATTCTGGTTGTATCATTATTAAAGCCATATGCCAGAGTAAACTAGGTTTTCAACATTGCATGGGGGTCTAAACTCTCAGGGCACAATGGAATAGGCTCATTCCTTTCAGCTTCTTCATATGTTTCCCATTGCCTACCATATTTTGCTTCATTTTCCGCCCAAGACATAAGGGATCTCAAATGGATATTGCCAATGTACAGCAGGGGATTCCACTCTGCTTCAAATGGAATTATAAAGCCATGTAAATAGAATTCACACAAAGAATTTCTTAGCCAATTGGGAGCTGCCTGGTATGCATCGTAGAATTCTCTAGCAGTGTGAATAATAGGATCTTGATTTCTAGAAATTCTCATTAGTTGGAACCGCAAGAATTTTTCCTTAAGGCATAGAGCATAAACTCTGGGTGATGGTTTGCATTCCATAATCTAGCCAGTTACCTTTAGCATTTCATCCATTTTCTCTTTTAACTCCTGAATTTCCTATTTCTGACTTTCAATTTCCTTTTTCAATTTCTTCTTTTCTTCCTCCCATACACTTTGTTGCATTTTAGTTTGGGCTACGTGGCAGAAAGTCAAGGTTTGCAATGTAACTGATTTCCACATTGTTTTGACATATTCCAAAAACTTAATCAAAAATGTCTTTTTATAGACAACAATGGCTTGACAAGTTGTAGGGGGTAATGCAGCTTCACTGGCCACGTCCAATTGTTTAGTCTATTCCTGCTCTTGTTGCAGGATGAATTCCTGTTGCTGCAGTGGAGAAGACTATGCTTCCTCCGAAATCTGCATAGTAGCAGCAGCCAAGTCATCAAGACTTGGTACCCATCTTTCATTATGCTCAATTTACCCTATCTCAATTTGTTCCTCTTTAGGAACGAACGAACTCTGTGCAGCACTCTCAGAAACATTCTAAGAAACATCATATTCATACTCAATAGATTCTTCTGAAATTATAATAACCTCAGGTTGAGGTGAAGCAGGGGAGGCTTTACATTGTTTCCTTATGGAAACTCTTCTTGGCGATGGTGTGGCTGCAGGAGGTGTTCTCGTAGCCTTCCTCTTTTGGAACTGTCTAGAGGGTTCTGCCTTATCAGAGGATGAAGGTGAACTGGTGATGGCAATAGGTGTTGCTATAGGAGAGTTTGATGTAGGGGAAGATGTTGTAGGAGAAGGGCGTTGCCTTTTCTAAGAACGAGGGTCATATTTTGGGGTTTTCTCCACCCCAGATGACTCCTTCCTTTGTTTTTCCCTTCTCTCTCCTAGCAGTAGACCTAGTTTGTACCCAGGCAGAAGAATCTAGTGTAATAGCTACAGGACCAAGTGTTATAGGAGCAAATGACCCTTGCCCTATTCTTCTACTGGTAGATGCTATTTCTTCTCTCTTTCTCTGAGGCCATGGGGTGAGTGCCCTAGGGGGTTCTGGAAGTTGTAGGCTCTTTTGGGAAACAAATTGTTGCCAGGAAAGAGGTGATACATCTCTCAAAGAGTGCAAAATCAATAGTTTTATAAGGCCATGGTGATAAATAGAATTATCCTTCCCCTGTTGGGTTTTGTGGGTACATTGTTCCAAAAAATTTCACAAGAAGTTCAGAACATTTACAGCTAACCCATGTCTCATGTGACTTAGCAATTTGAAATGGTAAGAATACAAGTAAGAGAAACGGCCTTCACATGTTAAATACCTGATTATGAAAGTAGCATATTCAAGATATGGAGGAGGCAACGACACTCGCTTGCATCCTTGCTTGGAGACTTCCAAAGGTCCATCAGTGGGTATTGTAAATTCTGCCCTTGCAGAGACAGCATCCGAGAAAAAATTCTCTCCAACGGCTAGAAGCCCGGTTACCTCTGCAGTTCTTTCTTCAATTACAACAATTGTTAGACCCCATACAGTATCTTCTCCTTTAGAAAGGTTTCTTAAGAATTCGCCTGCATCCTCCTCATTGAAAGCATCTAAACTCAAAAAGTAATTCAACCATCCATAGAGGCTGAATGCCTAGACTGTTTGAGGATTTTGCAATAATAACTCATGAGCTACAGGCTCATGTTGCACCAACTGACCACCCATGTTCATAGTTTTTCCTTAGCTGAACTCAAGTCTTTGCTAAAAATACAAAAATTTCCCCTTCTATTTCCCTTTCTGTTCTGGTTCTTTTCTATCACGTTGTCACTTTTCTCTTCTTTTCAAAAATGAAATTTTTAAACAAGCAGTCTTAATCATGATTTTTAATGAAAAACATGCAATGAAAAAGACATGTGATCGTATTTGGAAAGTACCAGAAAAGAATCAAGAAATATTATCTAAGTAGTTATGGCAGCGGCAAAAAGACGGGTTTATAAAGTGGATTATCCTACCCCCTACTTAGAGTATGACATGTGTCCTCACATGTACTAAAGAATAGGTAGAGATCAGGTAATAATGAATAATAGAGACATAGTAGTAAATGAATAAAATGAAATAAATCAAAGATGCAATAACAAAAGATATGGCATACCTTTCAATAAATGCTTGTACGTGTTGGGAAAGATGACAGCTTCGACATGAGGTGACAGTTGGGAATGATATCATAACTAAGGGTGGTGCAGATGAATGAGGTGGATGGATGACGTGGGCGGATGACATGAATGAATGGAATGGATGAATGGAATAGAAGATAAAGAAGTGAGATGTGGTGACAAGTGGGAATGAAGAAAAAGGGTTTCCTTAAAAAGGAAACCTTTATTATGAACATGAATTTTAAAATTACGGTGAAGCTGCAGGAGAAAGGCTAAAGCCTTCGGCTGTAGGAAGAGTAGCGGCAAGATCCTAAACAAACTGCTGCATGAATTCTTCTTTTGAGACTGGTTTATGGTACAAGTGGAGGCAGTGTCCATTAACTAACAGCTTGAATCTAACTGGATCAATTGTAACAAGTTGAACTGAACCATTATCAAATAAATTCTCAATTTCATATGGCCCCAACCATCTGGTTTGTAATTTTCCTAGACTGTCCTTGTATCATGAGTCGTAAAGCAGAGCCCAATCTCCTACTTTGAATTTATTTTCCTAAATGTATTTATCATGCCACCTCATTCACTGATTCTGTATTATCCCAGTGTGTTGTAGGGCATTCTTTCGGAGCTCGTCTAGAGCATTGAACTGCATGATTCTGTCCTTTTGTGCATTTGTTAAGTCCATGTCCATCTCTAATGTTGTTCTCAAAGTCTTGTGTTCAAATTCTATTGGCATCACAACTATTTTACCATTCACCATTTCAAAAGGTGTATATCCTATAGCAGTCTTCCAGGTAGTACGGTAGGCCCATATAGCTTCTGGTAACCTTCTAGCCCAGTCCTTCCTATGCAAATTTACAGTTTTAGTTAAAATGGCCTCTATGTCCCTATTGGTGACCTCAACCTGGCCATTGGCCTGGGGGTAATAAGTAGTTTATTTCCTGTGCCGTATATTGTATTCATTGCCTAAAGCTATGATAAGTGTAGAAGTAAATTGTGCTCCTTGATCTATCACTATCTCCCTAGGAACACCAAACCTAGTAAATATTTCCTCATATAGGAATTCAACCACTTTATTATCCCTAGCATGTTTCATAGGTTTAGCCTCCACCCATTTTGTGACATAATCTGTGCATACAAGGATGTAGGACTTACCATTGAAAGGTGAATCAATTGGTCCTACAAAATCCAGTCCCCATTTGTCGAAGGGTGTAACTACAACTTGTGGAAATAGAGGCATCTCATCAAATCGAGTTGGTCTTCCCATCCATTGGCATCTGTCACATCTCTTGGTATATTTGGCTGCATCACTATGTAAGGTTGGCCAATAGTAACCAGTATTTAAAATTTTCATTATTGTCCTTTTGGCAGCAAAATGTTCACCACACAGCTCATCATGGCTTGCATGCAATATATCATGAGTGTCCTCTTCTAGTACACATCTCCTCATAACTTGATCTGGCCCTGTATAAAACGTGCAATCTGGAATCCAAGAAAAGTTAAAGCTTTTCTCTACCAATAATCTCTTTTCCTTAGGGGAGAATTGAGGAGGAGTTCTTCCTATTGCTAGATAATTTGCTATATCAGCATACCATGGGTGAATAACCTTGATTGCAAATAGGTGCTCATCAGAAAAGGAATCTTTAATAAGTGAAAATTCATCTTGCCTTTGAATTCTAGAAAGGAAATCAGCAACTACATTGGCTTTACCTGACTTGTCCACAATTGTAATGTCAAATTCCTGCATCAAAAATAACTATCTTGTCAATCTCCTAGATATTGAGGATTTGTTCATGAGATATCAGATTGCTACATGATCAGTGTGGACAAATATCTGATAACCGGTGATATAATGCCTGAATTTATTGAGGGCGTAGATGATTGCCAACATTTCTTTTTCTGTAACAGTGTAGTTGAATTCAGCCCCTTGTAGATTTTTGCTTATGTAGTAGAGGGCATGTTCTTTCGAACCATATTTCTATCCTAACACTACTCCAATTGCTTAGTCTGATGCATCAGTATGAATATGAAATGGAAGTGACCAATTAGGTCCTTTCAGAATAGGTGCTTGTATGAGGGAAACTTTCAAGTCAAGAAATGTTTTTTCACATTCTTCTATTCAAGAAAACTTTGCATCTTTCTTCAACAGACTGTATAAGGGGCTTGCTATTTTGTTGAAGTCTTTGATGAATCTTCTATAGTAGCCAGCATAGCCTAGAAAGCTTTGTACCTCCTTCTACTTAGTAGGAGAGGGTAACTTAGAGATGACCTCAATCTTAGCAGGATCAACCTGAATTCTTGCAGCAGAAATATAGTGATTGAGCACTATTCCCTCCTGCATCATCATGAAGCACTTTTGACTATTCAGTGATAGGTTGTGATCTTCACATCTCTATAGTACTTTCTCAAAGTTGGCTTGAGCTTCCTCAAATTTCATACCATAAATAGTAAAGTCATCCATGTATATTTCCATGCAATCATATGAGATGTCTGAGAAGATACTTATGACTGCCCTCTGGAAAGTTGCAGGAGCATTACAAAGACTAAAAGGAAAAAATGAATAGGAAAATGTTCCCCAAGGGCATGTAAAAGTAGTCTTTTCCTGATCCACAGGAGCAATTTTGATTTGATTGTATCTACTGAAGCCATCCAAGAATGAGAAGTATTTTTTTCTAACTAAATTATCCAGAACTTGATCAATGAATGGAAGAGGAAAGTAATCTTTCTTTGTTGACAAATTGAGCTCTCTATAATCCACACATACCCTCCATTTTCCTCCTTTCTTAGGAACAATGACCAATGGGGAAACCCACTAACTATCGGAGATTGGGTAGATAAAGCTAGCTGTTAACATTTTTTGCAATTCTTCTTTAACAATTTCTCTCAAAGTTGGATTAATTCTTCTTTGGGGCTGCTTGATAGGTTTGAAGTCATTGTTAATATATATGTGATGTGTACATATTTTTGGGTCTAAACCCTTCATATCCCCATAGTCCCATGCAAAAGCTCTGTGGTGGGCTTGCAACATTGACGCTAGGGCAGATTCTTGAGATGGAAGCAACTTATTATTAATATGCAGACAATGACTTGGAGATACTTCTATCTATTTGGTGAGATCACTAATTGAGGTTGTTGATAAAGGTGGTGCATGTATATCACATAATAGTAAATGATGATGGCTCTCAGGATTCAGTTGCTATAGGAAGCATTGCTGAGAATGACTGTCCAAAACAAATGGGCTATTCAAACCAGAACTAAACTGCAAAATGTGTAGAAGCAAGTTATCTTCACTTTGAAGCTAGGAAAATGGATTAGTTTGTAGTATCATTAACTAGGCTAATGAATTGATTTCTTTAGTTTCCTCTCCTAGATCTGGCCAAATTAATTGAGACAAATTTAGTAGAGGTTGTGCAGGTGGGTATAAAGCTAGTTTCTTCCTTGACTGACTATCAGAAATTGTCATGTCCCTTGAATGACATCCTATAAGGGCATCAATTGTAGCTAGCCAGGGTCTGCCTAGGATAATAGGATATCCTCTTAAGGTTGCTTTGGTGGACAATATGGTGAAATCAGCAGGGTATTCCCAAGATTCAAGGGTGACAATGACATCTTCAATCACTCCATCAGGTGTAACCGTGGAACTGTCAGCAAGCTGTAGGATAGTCATTGCAGACTAAATGTTTGGGATACTCAAACTCTCCATAGTGTGCTTGGTCATCACATTAATGGCTGCACCTAGGTCAACCAAAATATTTATTACTACCTGACCATTGATATTTATTTTGACTACTTGACTTCCAGGATCAGTATATTTTGGAATGACAACCTTCCCCAACATAATATCAGCTAACTATCCTAGAACATGGATAGTTTGGGGATCCTTTTTCTTTCTTCCTTGTTTCTTTAGACAGGCCTCTTTAATGGCTTTTCCATAAAGTGGAACATCTTTAATAGCTTGAAAAAGATGAATTTAAACTTGAACATTCTTCAACTGCTCTAGAATATCAAAAGTAGGCTCTTCAATGGTCTTGGGTGTAGTCATTTGTAATCTCTGAGGAAAAGGTGGTGTAGCCTAAGGCTACAGGATAGGTTCCTTAGAGGCAGTAGCTAGTACAGGTATATCTTCTGCATGATCAGCAGGCTGTTTAGCGGCAGAGTCTAGAATCTCTGTAATTACAGGTGGCTGTGGAGCAAGGAGAGTTGTTCCAGACCTGAGTTAAATATTATTGATGTCCATGGCATAGGCTGGATACTGGTTGGCTTATGCAGAATATATAGGTTGTTGTTGTTGCTGCTACTTATTATAAGGATTTGGCAATCTCTTCTTCTATGCATGCAATAGAATAAATGGTGATTTTTGAAGGATTTTGAATAATTATTAACTAATAAACTAAACTAGTGCTAAAAATTACTTCTGATAGGTTCTTAGCTTGACACCATCCCCAACAACAGTGCCAAAAATGGTCATGCCCACAAAAGGATATGAAAATCACGAAAAAACCTATCCTAGGAATTGGACATTCCAGCAGGTGACTAATATCTCTCCATTGACGTTCATTTACTTGTCAAACCAGGGAACGTATACTTTGAATGGAGCAACACTATATGTGCACTAAGAACTCGCTTCAGTCACAACTTAACAGAAAATAAATACTTGGAAAGGGATTCTACCTATGCTATAGGAAGGTAATGAAAAGTTCCCTTAACTTAACCATAATTTAACCAAAGCAAAAATCATAACAGCTACGACTAATAAAAAACTATGAACTGGCCTTATGCTATAGGAACAGACATAGGGATGGATTCTCGATGTTGCAGGAACAATATAAGACTGAGTTTGCACAGAAATTTCAAAGATGAAATATAATTGATGATCAACAGAAAAGAAACAACTAACTAACTAACTACTGATACTTACTAAGTGGGCCCCCTTATCAAGCATCAACTAATTATGCAAGTGTTGAACTCAGAACTTCATTTTAAACTTTATTCATAAACTCATAATGGTATATATTGTTTTGTTCATATCAAGAATAACAATAAACTCTATTTCTTGTCATACAGATCTGATTTTTATTACTATACTAACTATTACATGATATCCTTTCTATCACTATGCTTCTCTACTTGCTCACTCGCGCAAGAGGAGCACTTATTTGAATCAAGAAAAAAACTAACAACAGAGAAAGACGTGGATATCAAAATGTATCCTGAAATCGAGGAACAAACTTCATAAATGAGATTATCTGTTCAACCCGATCCAAAGAGAATCTAGCGCTCCACTCTTTCTAGATTGAATAACATTTAAAATCCTTCCCAACAGTTTTGGTCAAAGAGTCTTCACCAGAGCTTCCTTGAAGTCGTGCAAGAAATGGACTTTACTGCAAGGCTGAGATCTGCTGCACTTGACTCGATCATACTTTCTTCAACAACCTGTGAAACACAAGGTAACAAATGTGAAAGAAAAGGTGCATGGAAAATACACAATATCCATTCATTAATCACATATTTAAACCTATTTCATCATTCAAAAACTATATGCGATATACCAGTCATTTAGGGACTCAAACGGGGTAATAAATATAGACATGTCAACATGATAGGCTGCAGGAATCATGAAAGTGTATTGCTACAGGATATCCCCCAATAAAAGGTTTCTTAAAGAGTTTAAACAACCATAAACAACAAAATTAAAGGTAGTAAAACTACACCATGGTATCCAAATCATGAGCATATTTTGGGCTCATTAAACCCAACGCTTTATCTTTTCTGATATGGAGTCTATTAAGTCCATAGATCTAGATAGCACTCATTATTTCATTGCATCTTGTATTAGTGAAAGTGCATCTAGGTATCTTGCATCTTGCATTAGTGAAATTGCATTTAGGGTTTCCTATACTTGCATTAGTGAAAAGTGCATATTATAGGTTGCATATTTACTTTATTACATCATTTCATTTCATTAAAAAAAAATGAAAAGTGCATTGTTCTTCATCTTCATTGCATTCTTATTGCATTCAAAATTGAAAATTTTCATTTGCATCTCGCATTCAATTGCTTGTTTCTAGCTACTTTTTCTTACACTTATTTGCACATTTTTTTGTTTATGAGCATCAACATACTGCATAGGAAATTTGTAAACATTGTTGACATTATAGAATTCCCTACTTTCTACAAGAAACTCTGCTAGGACTAAAATTCCCTTCCTGACATCTTAGTCCCTCTAAAGATTTTTTCCTCATATATGTTTGTCTATTATTTGTTGTTTGTTTCAGCCTCTAGAACTTCAAAATCTCACCAGGAGGACCAAGACACCCTTCCTAGAATCTTAGTCATTGTTGACATTGTAGACACGTAAAATCAACATCATGCATTACTCATATTTAATTAAATCATATTCACCCATCAATTAAAAAAATAAAGTTTATTTGATTGATCTCCTAAGGTGATCTTTTTAATTAAATAAATCACTTTATTTAATTATCTCCTAAAGTTTCTTCATTTAATTAAATCAAATTTATTTAATTAAATGGATAGTGCATCAATTTCCTCCCTTTTGATTTAAATAAATCCAAGTATCTAAGTCAAAAGTAAAAATCACCTAATCCTCTCTTAAATTAATCAAACCATGATTAATGCTAATCCTAATCCTCTTTTCTCTAGATTTTGCAGCTTGTGCACATAAATCAATTTAATTGATTGATTAATTCCTCATTTTCATTCAAAATGGCATCTTTGAGATAATATTCTCACTAGTACAAAAACAACAATATATGACTAAATAAACTACTAAAAATTGCATATAAATGACTAATTTTGGTCACGTGACCATTAGTAGTTTATTGCTGGTCATTTATAACGCGACCAAATTTATGACTAAACTATTTGTCATTTATCTAGTCATTGATTTGGTCATTGATTTGGTCATTGATTTAGTCATTAATTTAGTCATTGATTGTTGTTAACTAGTCCTTTTTTTAGTCATAGTAGTGATTTATTTAGTCATTAATTTAGTCATTGATTGTTGTTAACTGATCATTTATTTAGTCATGGTAGTCATTTATTTAGTCATATATTTAGTCATTAATTTAGTCATATATTTAATCATTAATTTTGTCATTACTTTAGTCATATATTTAGTCATTAATTTAGTCATATATTTAGTCATTAGTTTAGTCATGACTTTAGTCATTACTTTAGTCATACATTTAGTCATACATTTAGTCATTTTTATTTACTGGTTTCTATTAATTGGTAGTAAATATAGTCATTAAATGAATAATTTATTAAATACCATAAATTTTATAATGCAAAACTAACATAATATTAAACTTGAACTAAAACATAAAATCAAATAAAAATATTACATATACGAGGGTGAAGCCACATAAGTGGTTTACACTTTTGAAGAGGAAGGAAATTTGAGAAAAAATGACCCCATGGCAAAAAAATTGGTTTTAGGGGTTCGCATGAACCTACATGTTCGACCGAACCATAAAGGGGTTCGACCGAACTAGGGTTCGAGTGAACCCATTAACTATTGGGCCCACATTTCCCGCCCAAAAACAAAGGAAAAATGCATATTTGTGGGGGTTCGAATGAACCCTGGTTTGTTAGAAGGTTCGCTAGAACCCCCTGGTTCTAGCGAACCCCTTTTCCCTAATTTTTAATGTGTTCACACAAAAACCTAAAATTTTACGCTTTCAAGCTCGGTTGGGGATGAAAATGGGGAATATTTAGAAACCAAACTTGGAATCGAGTAGCCTTCAGAACGAGCTATCCAATGAATATAATTTTAGTATGTTTTGGTTTTATTATCTATCTATTTTTAAGTTTTATTAAATATAGGTTTTTCATCGAAAAAAAAATCTATGTTCTGCACAAGTGGAAAAATAGAAGATTATAAAAAATAAAATAAAAATATTAGTGCACCAGATATTGAAGTCCTTGATCCAACCAAAAAATAGAAGAATTTTGATACATATAGTAAAAGTTATGCGTTATACGGTCGCGCTATGTCTGAATTGTCATTTGATTGACTTGAAACTTGATTAAAGAAAAAATATTCAATAAAAACTATCTAACCAAGTGGAAGTACTAGATATCAGAGTTAGAAATCTAAATTTTAAATAATTGGAATTTTATCCTTCATGGAAAAAAGTTATGCGATACGGTGTCACTTTTAAAAATGCTATTTTTAAAAAACTAATTTTTGTGGGAGATGGAAAAAGAAGTGCAATCTAATTCCAAAAAAATTGAAAAAATATTTTTAGAATCTACAGACAAAATGTGACAAGACTCTAGTTTACATCATCTTCAAATTCCTTACGGTTTAATCGCTATAGGTGCCCGAATGTGGAGATTGTGTTTAAAAAAATATTAGTGTCCAGTTAGGCCAAAAAGTGTAAACCACTATTGTGGGATCACCCACGAACAAGCTACAACATGCTAGAATTAAAAGATTGATTCAACATCATGATAAATAAAGGTAATCTACAATAAAAAATTTAATGCAAATACATATATATCAAGTTATAAGATGTCAAAGTTGTCTAAGAGTTTCCAACTCTTTCAAATACATCATGATAATTAAGATCCCTAAACAACAAATTCAAAATACTACATAAAGCAATGAGCCAAGATGTCTAACAACTAGTACATGATAAACATGTTCAACTATGTCATTTTTTGCAAATATTTTAGTGGCCACTGCATGAAGGTTCCCTCTTTCTTTTTCAGATGAACAACCCCATCTATTTTTTCTTCATAAATAAGGGGTATATTACTTGTGACCTTTAAAATGTTTACATTTTCATCTCATGTTCCTTTCAAGTTGACTCCATGTACAATAGATGGGGAGTGAATCCGCCCAATGCCCACAGCATCGCCATCAAACGAATCCAACACCCTAACTCTATCCCCTTCTTTGAGTTTATCAATACATTTCTACAAAAAGAAAAACAATAACACATTATATTACATAATTAATGATTACATTTTTTTTGCATAATAAAACAACCATTACTTAAATATTACTTGCATGTGTTTGTTCAAATAATTACAAAAGAAAAATTTCAAAAATAATTGCAATAATACCTTATGAATTTTTTACCCTTAAAATTACCTTAGCAGTCTCACATTTTACATACCTCTCAGATTTGTATTGGCATTTCAAACACTTTGTCTATAGTACCAAAAAAATAGCAATACATCACATTTCACATCTAAATGCCTTAAATTTTTTCGGTATTTTTGTCCTAGACATTTTCTACAAGAAAAAATAACAATTCATGCAAAGAAATGTTGTTCTCATTTGTTAACCATTGAAACATAATTTCAAAACAACCCTTAGAGATTCAAGTGTCACTACTTTACATTGAAGATAGAACCAAATGTCTATTGGATAAGTGTTGCATCTTGCAATAGTGGATCAACTACCCTCCCTCCATCAGCTTCAACAAGACACTAATTGCATTACATCAATGGAAAACCTGGCAACAAAAACCATATAAGATCATCTAAAAATATGTAGAAAGGATTTACAGACAAAATTTCTAGAAACAAAATGACAAAGGACTAAAACAAAAACCAGCATAACCATGATGAATATATAAAAGTAGAAAAAAAGTAAAAAACCTAAGACACAAATGGGAACTGGCTGAGCCCTGACAAGCCATTGTAAACACTAGCATCTTAAAACTTAGTTTACCTTAAGAATTCATGATCATCCTCTTCTTTCCCATACCCAAGGTGGTTGCCAATGTTTTGTATTTGTGATAATATTCTGATGGGTTAAATATGACCCTTTCCATCCCTCATCCTAGAAGCAAGGTACTAAAGCTCACACATGAAGCACCAATAATTTCTCACTTCTCTTACCTAAATTCAACAACATACCAAATGAAAATCCTGTGAATATTCATAAGATCAAATGGATAATATATAGAAGTAAAAATTTCACTTAAAATCAACATATATGAATGAGCTAATGGAGAAAAGTTAACATACAATTTTTTGAATGAGATCCTTGGATTAGATATGCAACAACAGGCCTTGTAAATATCAAACATTGTAGCACGACATTGTCATAGAAACTAGATAAAGTCACATGAAAATTCACTCATATGTAGATTGTTAGAAATAAATCATTCATTTTGATTTAAGACCATGCACCACATGGGCATAGTAGGTAGATGGAGTCACCTAAAAAATTATTCAAATTAAGATTGTAGGAAATAAATAGTTTGCTTTCAAAAAATAAAAATAAACAATTTGCTTTGATATATAAAGCTCATCTATGAGTGAAATAAAGAACCAAAACCAATTAATAACTTCATTCATGTAGTGGTCTAATTGACTCATCAAGAGTGAAAAAAAATCTCTCCAGCAAAATCAAATTGTAAGTTGCATATATTATTCCCATAGCGGAAGTTGCATGAAGTCGAAATTTGTGCCAATCTTAGAAAGTCAATAAAAGTGAAATTTTGCACAAATAACAAATTGAGCTGAAATCTCAAATCCCTGAGTATTGTTGAATCATAAAATGAAAATCTTAACAAAGGTAAGAACAAAGTGGTGTGCGTACAATTCAGGCACATAGTTGAATTGCCTACAATTGATTATCAAGTAAATATATTATCAAAATTTACTTGTGCCTCAAGCAGTATGAATACACATCCCCTTATGATATATATTGGGAAAAAAAGACAAACAAATATCTATAATAATTCATGGCCTTGATAAATACAAATTAAAGTAACATCAACCATCAAGCAAAACACAGACAAGTCACTGAGGTAATCCAACATTCTAAAGGTCCATGGCCTTGCCTAAGATTTACAAAGCAAACAAAAAAAGATGGATCTTAGTAATAAGATTCTTGCTTAAATGCTTGAAAAAAATGAGTGTAAGCTACACAGTGCTTGTAAAGCTTGAAGCAAACCTTTCACATTACTACTCGTGCAATAAAACAGCCAAAAGGTACTTGCAAATTATACTATTTATAGTCTAACCTCATTCATTAAAGAGATCAAACATCAAGCTTACAAAAATTTTGTGTTGTAGATAGATGACCTCAAAAGTTAGCTCTGATTGAGTCTTCCATTGATTAAGAATAGGAAAACAGATGATGTTTAGAGAGAAATATGTTTAAGAGACAGCTAGGTCTTGCTACATGAGGAGGTCCAATGAGGATGTTAATAGTTTTAGATAGTAGGGAATACAATGAAAAGTAGCAAAAAAGGTGAAAGGGCCAAATAATAGGATAATAGAATTTATATTGGACATCATATGCTTGTAGAGCTCTAAATATTCTAACAAGTGCACATAAGATTTAAGAAATACAAGATGAGCATCAGAAACAAAAGCGGTCAATGGAAATTCAATGCCATATTCATTTGGGGGCCAAACCATGGAGGTCATATTTATCCATACCCACAAAAATTTTGATATGGGAATTCATATTCCAAAGCAGTAATTTGATGTTGTTAGCGTAAGAGAATTAAGGCCCAAAGATGAATTCTTTTTCACTCTTACACTAAATAGGTCTAAACTTTACATTGAATATTTTAATTGAGGACCTGTTGTTGTAACCATATCATATGCTTTAATATCTATAATCTGCACCTTCATTCAAACTTATGTGTTGTTGAAATTTTATACATAAAGGTCAACACATGGATAAACACAAATATATCATGTCTTTAGGTGAACCAGAACACATGATTTTTCTATGCATTGACAACTTAAGACTCAAAGAATGATGCTAGCAAAGATAAGCTACTATGTTAGGATTTTATTGGCTCTGGAAACTACCATACCTATTTCCATAATTGATGAGACCACAAGGTGGCAATTCAAGCTTGTCCCAATTGAAAAGTTTGACAAAGAGTTTGTACGGAAAGATTGTATAACAACCAAAAGCTGTGTGTGAGAAAAATAAATATAAGGCGCAAAATTACATAACAAGAACAAATTAAACATACTTGTTCAAGTGCTGCAGTTGTGGCAGGTTTCCAATGGAATCAGGAACGTTATTTAAATGTTCACACCCTTCTATGTTCAAGGTTGCGGTTGTGACAGGTTGCCAATGGAATCAAGGAGGTTATTTAAACCATTGCAATATTTTAGTTTTGAATATTGCAACTACAATGGATTGTCAATAGAATCAAGGAGGTTATTTAAACCTGTAAAACTTCCTATTATATTCAAGTGTTGCAGCTGTGAGAGGTTGATAATGGAATTGGGGAGGTTATTTAAACCTCTACAACTTTCTATTTTCAAGTGATGCAAATGTGACAGGTTGCCAATGGAATCAAGAAGGTTATTTAAACCTCTATAGTCTTCTATGTTCAAGTGTTGCAGCTGTGTTAGGTTGCCAATAGAATCAAGGGGTTATTTAAACTTTTACACATTTCTATGTTCAAGTGCTACAACTGTGACAGGTTGCCAGTGGAATGAGGGAGGTCATTTAAATCTATATACCCTACCATGTTCAAGTGTTGCAGTTGTGATAGGTTGCAATGGAATTAGGAAGGTTATTTAAATTTTCACACCCTTCTATGTTCAAGGTTGCAGCTGTGACAGGTTTCCAATGGAATCAAGGAGGTCATTTAAACCATGACAATATTTTAGTTTTGAATGCTGCAACTACAATAGATTTTCAATAGAATCAAGGAGGTTATTTAAACCTTTGAAACTTCCTATTATGTTCAAGTGCTACATTTGTGATAGATTGAGAATGGAATCAGGGAGGTTATTTAAACCTCTACAACTTACTATTTTCAAGTATTGCAGATGTGATAGGTTGCCAGCAGAATAAGGAAGGTTATTTAAACCTCTACAACTTACTATTTTCAAGTACTATAGATGTGATAGGTTGCCAGTGGAATAAGGAAGGTCATTTAAACCTCTACAATCTTCTATGATCAAGTTGTGCAGTTGCGACAGGTTGCCAATAGAATCAAGGAGGTTATTTAAACTTTTACACCCTTCTATGCTCAAGTGCTTCAACTGTGACAACTTTCCAATGGAATTAGGGAGCTTATTTAAACCTCCACACTCTATTATATTTAGTTGTTGCAGCTATGATAGGTTGTCAATGGAATCAATTTTAGATTGGGTTCTAGGTGCCAAATTGGGAGCCTTGGAACAGAGTATGGACATCCATCAAAGCATAAAGGATAAAGGACTTTTTTCAAATATTGTAGTTGCAACATAAATAGCTAAATCACATGATATATCAATAAAAAATTAGATCATTTTTCAAAAATGGCATTATGTTACAACAACAACAAAAATCTTATAGCATCCACCTTTCAAGATAGAAACTGTCATCTAACCAATGTTAGTATTCAGGTGACTTACAATTCCAGATCTACATGAAATAACTTGTAGAGAGTTGAACCACCCTCTTTGAGTACCCATAATCCATTAGAAGATAGCCTCATGTCAATAACTTTTCCTTGTCAAAATAAGCAAGTCCATCAAAAGAAGTCCATAGATTGAACCAAATGTTGTGGAACTTGGACATAAAATGCCAAGTAGGCCACACAAAATAGTTGACTCTTTTATCAACCTTCAGAAAACTTATTTTATTTTACATCTTAAATATAAGATGTGGGAACATATTAGGAGAGAAAATTAAAATCTTGAAAGATGCAACACAACTAAAGATAAAAGCTCAATAATTTCCATCACCTGCTCCAAAGGTATACTCTGTTGCTGCATAGACTGACCACTTCGGCCCCCAATATCACTAGAAAAAAGATTCAACTTGCATAAAACAACATTCTCTAAATTGGCTTCCTTTAGAAATGTTAGAAGCCACAGTTTAGAATTGAAATTAATGTTCTCAAATGTTTAATGATGTCCAAAATATCCTAAATATGACAAAGACTTTGCAATTATCTAACAACCATGTAAACAAAACAAAAGAAATTGAAGAAATGTTTGAAGTAAACTTCTTTTATTGCTGCAGTACATGAAAGAAAACTTAATACAGTCCATTCATCATAAAGATGACATCAGTGGTTCTGAAAAAAAAAATGGTTTCTAGTTATAAGTACAGAAAAAAATCATTTGTGATTAGATTAGAAAATAAGAGAAGGTAAAAAGCTCTGCTGAAAGAAAATCATTTAGAAGTATAATCTTTGAAAATATTTATTCAATCCTTTACCTAGATCTCAATTAGAATATAATATTTTAATATTTTTATTCTATCCTTTATCTAGATCTCAATTATAATATAATCTTTGAAGATATTTATTCTATCCTCTATCTAGATCTCAATTAGAAGATATGTCATACCGATAAGCTTTTGTATAGAACTGACACTGATACAGTTGTTCCATTAGCATCTTTCTCCCCAACACATAGCATACTTGGTCCAAAACCTATAACAAAAATATCATAAAGCTGCCTCAAACATTAAATTATCAATAAGAAGTTCCCAACCCAGTGAAAATTACCATGTTTTTTTAGAAAGGTATGTTAATTTGGTGATGTTTAGGCTTCCCTGTATCCTTCCAAAGAAAACTAAAATAAAGACATTCCAATAAAGAGTGTTCGATACAAAAAGACAAGCTCAAAATTTTGGTAGAGATAAATTTAAAGTATCATCACATGGGTTTAGAGCACTGCAATTAAACTCAAAAAATCTCAACTAAAGACCCACAGATTCAATTCCAAGTGAAGCTTGGTGTTTGTGCCCAAAATTTGCAGATTTGGCCAATTCTAACAACTAAGACTCATAAGTTTCAAGAAACACACAAAATTTGGCTATCAAACTTAGCCACTGAGTCTCAAGAACATAGAAAATCAACTTGAAATTTTCAAGAAAAAAATATCGATGAAATAATATTTTTTCTTATTGCTTAAAATGAATCCTCATTTTGGTTGAATGTAAAGTGGAAACTTATAAAACAATATTAAATCAGTATTTACCTAAGTAACCCCTGTGATATTCAACTCTTCATTTCCAATTAATGACAATGAGTAGTGTCCACTCTGAAGACAAGCTCTGATTGTAGAGTAATGATGACCTACAACCTCATAAAAATTGTCATTGTGAATAAATCCTAGCAGCAAGACCACAGGATGACACATTGATGATTATTCTTACAAGGATACTTTGGGTGCAATTGCAAGCCAAAATTAGCTATCTATTTAGCCATCCTCTCCATGTGATTCCTATTTAATAGGAAAACTTTATTGTTAGAGAAATTAACACTAAGATATATGATATGATTTTTTTCCTTTGATTTCATTTGGAAGATAAGATGCAAGGCAACCATTTGTCGGGATTGTTTTATACTCATCTTAGGAAGCTACAAATTGAGATTTATCTCTACACTTTAAAGCCAAAATTAATTGAGCTTAAAGAGGTAAATTCTTTGTCTCTTGGGGTCAAAGGTTGAAATGTTAACCTTTATAGCCTTTAAAGGGAAAGATTTTCATATAATTTTGTGGAACAACTGATGTAAGTCTCATGTCATTTGGTGTAATAGAACATGAAATTCCTTGAAACAAACTAGGAGTAGCATGAGAAAGGCAGTACATAACATCCCAAAACCACATAATAAATCATCCAACTAAAACTAGAAGGCTCCTGAGTCTCAAGTTCTTACCAAAAACAAAGGCTTCAAATGCTTTGTTTATTAAGTATGCATCTCTAGTACAAAAATGACAATGTATAGAGACATAAGACTTGATGAAAGGGCTAATAGAAAATGAAATATGAAAAAACCCTAGGCTTATAATACAAGGTGTGTGAAAGAAAACACTTATCAATATCCCCATTTTAAGGGGAACAAAGCCTACAATTATAATATTCCTGAGGTATATGATGGCCAATCTCAATCTACCATTGACCAAAGGAAACCATTAGGGAGCTCGAAGGCCACATGATCAATTGTAATGAAATTAATATCTAACGTACCATTCTATTTCATATTTGATGACTAGATCACAATCTTTGAATCCCATGTGCAACCATAAGAGATGCAACTCAATCACAATGATTGTCTTGGAATTCTCCGTAGAGAATTTTGATAAACTAGATGCAACTGTAAGGTATGAAACATGATGGCAGCCCTTAGACTGTTAGTGTCAACTTTTGCTTGTTGAGCCTTTCATAAAATGTGGTTTCATAAAATATATGAATAAGAATACAACAAAAGCTCTTTTTTTGAAGAGACATTTATTTTGTGAATTAAACTAACTAGGATTTTCCAGTGCTCTAAAAATCTCCATTACTCATTAGTCATTACAGAACAAAGCAATTGGCATAAAACTTCAAAATGTGTACTAAAGATGTTTAAATATATGAAATTGAATATAATGATAATATGAATGTGTTAATATAAAAAGTGAATAGAATTGTGAACTAAACATGCTTAACTATATGAAATTGAATATAATGATACTATGAATTTGTTAATATATAAGTGAATATAATTGTGAATATAATTATGAACTAAAGATGTTTAAGTATATGCAATTGAATATAATTATACTATGAATGTGTTAATATATAAGCATTCCTTCCTTTGTGACACATGGAAGTTTGTTGGTAAGAAGTTGGACAATTGAAGAAAGAGAGAATTTTGGTTGAGTGTTAAATTACATATTCTAAATCTATACACATTGAAGATATAGAGCAGAAAATAACTACTCAACCAATCAGTTTCTTACAAGTGAATAGAAATGTGAATTAAAAAAGTGTTCCATTTTCTTATCAAGGAAAAGCATAAATTTTAATTGGTTATTATAAAACCGATGCAAGAAACATGAACAATGCTTGGCTCCTACTTAATGAGCAGCAAAAAACTGCTCCAAATAGGTTTCTTACAAGTGGATAGAAATGTGAATTAACTGACCTTGAATATAATGATACTAGGAATATACAAGCATATGAGCATTCATTCCTTTGTGACACATGGAAGTGTTTTGGTCAGAAGTTGGACAATTGTGAAAAGTGAGAGAATTTAGTTTAGGGTGTTAAATTGCATATTCTGAACGTATACAGGTTAAAGACATACCATTCGTAGGAGCTATGAGAAATTTTGAATAAAAAGAGAATATAACATTTTAATGGGAGTCTTTCAAGGGAACCGTTCTTATCAAAATGAGTCTAAATTACTCATTCAACCCTAGCTAGTGGGATAATGGTCTGTTGAGGCTATCACAAGTACCTGAAATGAATTTCAATCTAACCTACAAAGTACAAAGTATCAAAAACTTGAGTGATTCAATGATTCTTGTTGCTAAAAAGTACACTACATTGGAGTGTTGTGCATACTGATGAAACTCGAGGGACAAAGCCTCTCCTAATTCTTCTAAAAGTAGCTCTAAAACCTCAAATGCTATTCTAAAAATCTTTCATGTTTTCTATATAAATAGGATAGTCTTCAAAATCAATAAGTATAATATATTGCTCTAAGAATTAGAAGCTTCTTTCAAAAACAAAAAGCTATATTACTTTGTAGCAATGTACTTTACATTGTACAATCAGCAATGTAATCAACAATCAAAAAATTAATTGAAAAAACTATACAAAATCCATATTGTCAACACTCATTTCCCTTCTCTCTCTATCTCTATGCAATAACATTGCCTTCAAATAGAAAAAACAACAGGTTTTCTCTTTTTTTTTGCATTATTTGGATTCCTAAATTTTTCCCATTTAAATCCCAATTTTCTTTTGGTCTACTGAGTTATTCCCAATAAATATTTTTGCTACTATGGTCTAAACAAAAGCACAAATGTATACTTATCCCCCAAGTAAAATTCAATAAACAATAATGGTTGTGATTGACCAGTTGAACACTTCAAATCCCCCTGTTGTTTTTCCACTGTAGATACATTGGTTTATGCAAATAAGTTTATCAAGGTATTAAGAGCATACACATAATTAAAGAGAAAAAAGAATCATTTACAGGTCTCAAAGGTTGGCTTTAATGAACACATTTTGTAACAATAAGAGTGCTTCAAGATACCTAGCTTGGAAAGGAACCACAATCCCATGTGTATGGTGAGATAAAAATCTTCACATAATTACTATTTTCTCTCCATTTTGTTGTTCCAATTGATTATAGTAAAATTATTGACTGGGTCGCCCACAAAACACTTATGACAATAGATCTAGTAGCAAGTGTTAATATCAGTGTTTCTCTGAGTTTCGTGCAAGTTTTATTACTAGAACAATAGATAGTTCTAGTAGCAAGTGTTATTATCAATGTTTAGCAGTGTTTCAATGAATGCATTTTGTAACCATAGGGACTCTCAGCTTAACAATAGATTGGTCAAACCCTCAGTGCCAAAACTTTATCTTAGAACTTACCATAAAAATACATCAAAATCAGACATATAACACAGTAAAGAGTGAAGGCAATATTTAGTAGTGATCTCCCAACCTGAAATGTCATATTGCGTGAAGGAGATGCCCATTCTTCTACAATTCATTTTTTCAAAGATTCAGCATCATTTTTTGGTGAAACAAGAATGTCAAAACCTTCTTTTAGGCTACTTGTGCCAAACAAAAAAATACCATTCACCACCTGTGCTAGCATATACTCTACCTTTGCAATCATCCTCCCTACGTGAAAATGGGAGCTTTGGAACAGGGTATGGACATTCGTAAAAGAAATGTGTGCTAGTCTGTGTAGGGTAAAAGATGTCATAATTTCAAAACCTAAATGTGCACATTATTAGGAACTTGGCAGTAATTTTGATTTCTAAACCTTATTTTCAGGCTGCAGCTCACCAAATTGGAGAAGTGAAAGGTCAATACTAACTAGCAATTGCACCTTTGGGGTGCGATGGGTACACTAAAGAGAATATTATGAAATTTGTGTTGAGTTTAATTATTAGAAAGAGGGAAAACTCATTTATAGTTGTAAAGGTGAAGCCTTGTGAGTTGAGAAAAGAAAGTAAAAATGTGTGAGGAAATATATAGTTTTGGCATCCATTGCATTTTCAGCTTAAGCTGAAGATGGTTGACATTAAATATCCCAAAATTAGCCTTTAAGAAGAGTTCAATGTTTGGAAAAAGCTCTAGCAACCAATGCATTTACAGCTTCAGTTGTAGCTGTTATACATTAAATAATAAATAATATATGGTTTGTTTCATGACAATCCTTTGAATTAGGACAGTTGATCTGAAAAGTAGAAGCACCAAGAACAAAAAATAGTAATTTACATTATATGAGTGCTAATAAAACAACAATAAATATTAATTTACTAATAAAATAGCAATAAAAAGTAATACAGTCCTCTTGGAACAAAAACCAACATTGTGTACTATGATAATTTGAGTGTTTTGAAGATGGTGAAAAATCCATAAATTGCAAGAGTGATCTAAATACATGGTTTGAGTTTTCCAAAAGTGGAGCTAATAACTTTGGCTAGAGACCCAAGTCAAAAAATATTGTGGGTTATGCATATATATGAGTAAGCATGATGAATTCCAGTAAAGAAGCACTGACTACTGCTTGAAAAAAGAGAGAAGATCAAAATCCATCTCTATAGATATACATCTTTCATCTTTTCTTATATTAAAATGATTAATAACAAGACATCATGTACAATTTATGCTTTATAACACAAAGCAAGTGATTGACAAATTATCATTGCCCAACCAAATACATACTATTAAGCTCAAGTTCAATGCTGGCAATCTCTTACTACGATGCAGTGCATCGAACTTAAAATTGCATATAAAAGATTCTATCCAATTTCAAGATGGATCTACCATATCAAAATCAATGAATAAAAGATTATATCCTTGAACTTAGAAAACAAATTACAGAACAGCAATGAGTGTCTCCTCACATGCACTGTCTAATTTTTGATGTAAAATAAATGATTCACATATAATCAAAGGCTAGGAAAAGATACAAAATGATGCACAAGCATAATGGTGGCCATTGCTCATCATTATCTAGGGCATCCCACCATTAAATGCATGCAAAAAAAAGAAATCCTGCCATCAAACTTTAGGTTACAATAATTCCTAAAAAAATTAAAATATAAAAGCTATCAAATTCATTCATAAATGGTAAAGAGTTCAATTACCAGAATTTTTAGAATCTATATCTTTGAATTTTTTATTGCATGTATTTTTATTGCCATTTTTCAGTTCAAATGATCAATAATAATGGCAAAAAATCACTTAAAACAACACACACTACATTATAGAATGATCAATTCAGAAAATAAAATATTACTTGCTTTTCTTGTGCAAAATTAAAGTAATTATATATAGCTCTTCAAACTTTCGAGTACGTCCATTGAACATGTCCACCACAATATTTGAGTTCTTACTAACATGATGAAATTGATCACTATTCCAAACTTGAACAGTAATCATGGGAGTAGATTCAAACCTATACTTAGACTGCACCATTGCCACGGAGAAGTATTCCAAATATCAGAAGAGAATAGCATGTTGGTAAAATTATAAAGGATATTGAAATATGTTGGGAGATATTTATTGCAAAAAGCTTTAAAAATTTAGCCAGGTTGGTTACCATAGTATCTCAATGTTTGAGCCTAGCCATGCATGCATAAATATCTTCTACCGAGTTTGTAAACTACTGAAATTTTTCTGATTATAGAGAACCTCAACAATGGCCAGGAAAAAATGTTATAAAAGGTCTAAAAGATAGAAGATATTCCTAGTAGCTTATTATCAAACGTGTGATAAAGAGGTCATTCATTTTATTTCTTAAATGCAACAGTTTGGAACAAATTCATACCATGTTACTTTTTTTGGAGTGTTATTTGCTAGTCTAAGTGTAATTCTGGGCATATTGTATCTTGTAAATGAGAGTGGTTGCCCTGCAAATAGAAAATTTATGTGAAAAACACCTCTACTTTGCATTCTTCTACAAGAGGACAGTGGGTGTGAGGGTGTGAAACCTTCTTGTTTAACTATTTTCATTAGTTGACAATGCTATGTGGCATTTAAAAAAAAGATGGTGTGGGTCATTTATAAAACAACTGCAAAATTCATGATCTACCTATTACTGATAGGAAGAAAGATATTTTGCATTATTTTATTAAAAGTAAAATACCTCTTTTTGTGCAAGTTTTCCCATAGAAATTCTTGAGGTAGAAGTCAATCCATATGCATAGCAATCCTATTTTCAAAATCATAGAAGCTTTGAGTCACACAAAAAAATCACTTCTAGTCTTCCAATCTTCAATCCAAGAATTTGCACACAAGAGAGAAAGGAATAGAAAAAATAAAATAAAATGATAAAACCATTCCTTTTCCTTTTTACTCCAAAAATCCCTAAATCTCCATTTCACTTTCTTTTCCATTTCAAACTAACATGCTAATCTCAAAGAGGATTTTTTAAAACGAGATATTTTACAAATAGATATTTTGTTTTCAATATTTAGCTAATTATTAAAATCTAATATATTTACAAAATACATTTTAAATGACTAACATAGCAATTTCATTAAAATTGAACATATATAAATTACATTTAAATGCTTAACATTTAAGAAGAATAGCTAGCCAATTGAACATAATAGCAAAATACCTCAAAAGGAGTAATGAAGTTTTGAGTTGTAAATTTGTTGGAGCATAGATATCAATCTATAACAGAATAGGACAGATGTTGGAAGTTCCCATCAAGCTCTTCGTGGGAAAAACCACACGACCAATGGTCTAAAGTGGATAAATCCTCAAGGTATCATCTCCAATCTTCTTTTTGGCAATGGTTCTTAGAGTGGACAGATCTATTATGAATTGTTATGGAAAATATCACAGAAATCAGCCACTTAAAATTTATAGGATAACTCAATTATGTTTCTACGTGCATACATTGTATATCTTCTCTAATAGAATTGGCAACCTACCATAGCATGAGAGTGGATGTAGCAGTAAGCTTGGAAGGAGGCCAAAAGTATGAGTAGTTGTCAAAGAAGATCACTTTGCAAAATGAAATATGCTTGTGTTTATAAAATGTGTGCTAAAAGGGTTGATCTTGAAAGTAATTTGATTTGAGGGAGGGGCTAGAAATCAAATGTGGTAAGCAAGGGAGAGAATGGATACTTGAAGTACAAAGATATTTGTTAGGAACTAGGAATGTTTAACTGAAAAGAAGTTGATGCTAAAAGTTTGGATAGCCGACCTTCCTTGCTAAGCCTATGTGCAACATATGGACTTTGTTGCATGCATGTGTATCTTTCAAAAGTGAATACAGGGTGGATACGAAGGCCAGAAAGCTGAGTGACTCTGGAAATTGCTTTGAATGTCAGGCCTTGATGGTCAATGTTGCTGATTTCAATGGTTGCCATTTGAAGTGTAAGCCCCTGTGATTTGTGGAGATCTCTTTGAAGGATGGCATGTGACTTACCTCAAAGTTCTGTAGAAATTATGTTGTGCTGAAAGTAGAAATCGCTTGAAACTGAGAGAAGCCAAATAAATCTCCCTAGAGCTGTTGCTTCAATCTATTCACAGTAAACAAAAAGTACATATAAGAATATCAGAGTTTAGCATTGCACATATTAAGTATTAAGATTACTTTGTCCACTATAGATAAGCATAAGTCTTATACTACTTGTTTGCTTCTAACTTAATTGAAAACAAATACTTTAGTAATCAACTGTCATTATAGTCCCTTAAAAGATTCAAGATAGTATTAAAATTGGATGACCAAAAGTCTTATACTATTTGTTTGCTGCTAACTGAATTGAAAACAAATACTTTAGTAATCAACTAGAATTGCAGTCCCTTGAAAGATTCAAGATAATAAGGAAACATAAGGAGAACTAAAATCAAAATAAATAAATTTGAAGGGTTAAATTTTCAAAAGGAATTGTAATTATAAGACCAGACTTTGTTCTTACTTTAATTTTGCACAAGAAAGCATTATTCCTCTCAGCTTTCATAAATATTATTAAATAAGATAGTTATGAAAGACCAAATACCTTCTTTATTGTGTATGGTCAGAAGGATAAATCTTTCAATTCATAAATGCTTTGCATGTCTATTTTTTCATTAAGTTCTCTTGTCAAATCCACATAAACGGGATTGAATATTGATTAATGATATCTATTAAAATACACAAAACAAAAACAATTATACAAGTATCTAAACTAATTTTTTTTTTTTAAATGAAAGACTGTCTCAACCTTTCTCTCCACCCTTTCCTATACACAAGAGTAGATTAAGTATATGGCCACATTAAATCCTTCTTACCTGTATTCAATTTACTATTTGCAGTTTATACCTGTCCATATTTTAGCCATTGAATCAGCTACAAATTTAAAAATGGCATAAGATGGACCTTACTCCCCAAACCCCTCCCCTATGTTTATATTGGCCTTAATTCTGTGTGCATACTTGCAGCTGCCTATCCCCAACTGGAAAGATACATTCAAGTCATAAAGTTGTGCATGGGAACCCACTTAAATGTATCTTTCTAGTGTGGGCATTTATCTGTCAATTTATTTGTGCTCTTGTATTACAATGAGTAACTTCCCTTCAAGATTTTGGAGACTGGTATATATAGCCCTACACCCTACAATACCCCAAAATGTAATATAGAAATCAATGTTGTAATCTCAATTGCTTAAGAAGATGCCTTCCTAGAGCTTGAGTGTGATAAAGACCAAGAAATGTCTAATAAAATCCACTTCTCTTGCACAAGAAGTGCATCATAACTGATTTTTAGAGTCTGATAAATCTTTTTGTACTCAAAATTTTCAATTTTGGTTAAGGCATTGAACTCTAGTATCTAATGTTCCTTTTACGATATAGATGTGCACCTATAATTTCTAAGGACAGAGGAAGACCCCTACAAGATTTCATGATTTTGTTTGTCATATCTTATTAACGAAGGCTCTCAGGAAGGCATGCCAGCTAAACAACTGCGCACTTTCTTCAATATCCAACCCTTTCATATGGTAAATAGCATCTACTTATAATAATAATTTTGCTACCTTCTCCATAACAATCACCCACAAGAGCATTGATCTATTTCTTGTTGCTAATTGACATATATTTTACTTGCTATGTATTACTATTTTGAATTTTCTGACATCAAAATACATAAACAACAATTTAAGAAAAACTTTTAGGCTTTTTGTTTGTTTGACTAATTTCATGTAAAATTCATTAGCAAATGGTGCAGGGTATGTGCTAACGTTTTGAGGGATGTTAGCAAAATAGTTTCATCTCATCTATATTAGATGTTTGCATGGATTAAATGTGAATTGTGACAAGTTTTTAGATTGGATTCAGATCACCTAATAGGCAGTTTGAATTGATTTTTTTCCAAGAGGAAGTTGACATAGAATTTTTTTTGGTCGAAGTCTTACATAAGCTGTTTCTCAACTATATTAGAATTGTACTTCAATTGAAAATGGAATTTGATCATAATTTGAAATTCCTTGTCAGTATTAGCTTATTGCATGAAGTGAATTTGATGTTTTATCAAATTTTAGATTTAATTCAAAATGCCTTAGAATCAGATCAAACAGAATTTCAATCAACATTTAACAATCTACATGGATTTTGGGAGATGTACATTGGAAGGTTGCAGCTCAAATGATGGCATCTGGCATCACCATTTCAACTTATTAGGCCTCCCTTTATCTTGGCACCCAAACTTGGGATCAATGAAAAGGAAAATGGGAAATTAGCAAAATAAAACCACATTGATTACTCCAAATCCAAATACTCACTGACATCAGATTTGATAATTTAATTTCATGTAATCATTTCAAGCTCTCAAGCCTAAAAGCGACCTCCATGGCTCCATAATAAATAACCACAGTAGATAGACTACTTGCAAATTTGATAATCTAATTTCTTGTAATTGTTTCAAGCTCTCGAGCCTAAAAGCGAACTCCATGGCTCCAAAATAAATAACCACACTAGATAGACTACTTGTGCATCAGTATACTCTTCTTGCAGGACACTACTTCTCCAATGCTAAAACTCACAAAAACATAGACTACTCTAAGAAAAAGAATAGTAAAAAAATGGTATATCAATTAAATGTGATATTTTTGAATTTAACTTTAGAAATAGTACACTTAATTAGTCAATATAAACTTTGGAAATATGATGTCCTTGATAATATAATAGTCAGATAAAAATCCCTAGACTTCCTTCAAACTCATAGCATGTAAAACAGTACACTCTGGCTTGAAAGAAAACTTATTACAACAACTGAACAGAAACGAATTGACTCTAGTTCGCCAACAATTAAACTCAAATTCCTTGAAGTGTAGCATATGTAGAAATGGTTCTGAAAAACAAATTAAAGGAAAAACTGTGTTTCATATCAATTTATAGGAGTTTGAAGAAATGGATGAGTTGAGGCTTGATGATAGACCGTTGTCGGATGGAGAAACTAGGCAGTGAAATTTGCAAGGTGCAAGACACTCAGACATCTCAGCTTCATTCTGACAGAGGATAGTATTTAATATTTTCTTTCAGGCATAGCAAATGTATCCACAAATTGAAGAAAATTGATGCATCTGCCAGAGAATAAAGTGGGAATCCCTGCTATCAAGCTTCGATGATGGATGAGATAAATCCCGAGAAGGCAGGAAGGACAAAAATTGGGTTACGTTGGGGGCACCATACTATACGTATCTAGGGTTTGCAAATTTAAAAGAAAGTATTTAGAAAACCATATAAACCTAGGTTTCTTGCTAAAATCAAGGCAACAAGTGACATACCTCAAATTTCCACACAAATTGGTGTCTTTCTCTCAATGATGCAGAGGAGAAAAAGGATCACCTGGACTCTTCTTTCAAACGCAAAGCAAAGAAAATTAACTATGACATTCTGTGAAGAATGCCGCTATTTTGCTTCTAGTAGAAACTGGGGCTTTTTTCGTATTGTCAAGGATGTCGACTTCTACAATAAGTGTTGCATTGATATTTTTCTTTTTCTGCAATAACTGTTGTGCAGATATTTTAACTTCTTTTGCAATAAACTCAATGCCATTTGGGAAAAAGCATTGAGTCGCTCAGATGCATTTGATCACAAGTGATTGCCTGTGCATGAATCTACACCATCTGTCATAAAAAGACCTCCCAAATACTAAGCATGGGACGCCTTCGGTGTAACAAGGAAGAGTTTGGAGGAGCAGGATCCAATAGTGGTGGGAAAAGTAGCACAAAGTGGTGAAAAACAACCAAAAAAAATGACAAAAATTGATGAACATTTAAGATTTGTTTAATCATAAAAAATTAATATAATATATATAACATAAAATATAATTAATATATTATATATATTTAATATAATAGTAATAAGATTAAATTATATATAATATAATTATATTTATTATTATATATTGTATTTTATAATAAAAATATTAAATATAAATATAAAATTATTAAAATTAATAATTGATAATTAATAGATTCTTATATAAAACAAATTAATTAATATATAAAAAAATTGATAGTTTAATTGATCTTTGGAGAAATTACGAAAAGGAAAGAGAGATCGAGGGGCAGACAATTCTATATAGAGAGAGGAATATAATATACTAACACTTGCACCTAAAGGAGGTTCAAGGATTGTGCCGATAGAAAATTATGTATGTTAATATGTTAGAGAGTATGTGTTTGTGCATGGATGTGCTACAAATTCTAGTTGCATGTGGCTAGCTTAAAAAATTATTAATAAGTGCTAAATAATGGAATGAAATAAATTTAGACAAATCTAAATTAGGGCTCCCTAACATGCTTTGTGCTCTTCATCGTCTTAGGTGTGGTGAAGTTAGGGCTCCCTAAAATGCTTCCTCTTTGACCCCATCACGCTAGACTATGGGAATAACACTATTGATTCTTGATTCCTTAAGTGATCCATTCAAATGGATTGAAATAATTGATAATATATATGTATTATTTAAATGAAAGTGTCTGCAAGATAGCCCTCAAAATTCAATTGGATTGTTTAAATAATATTTTATTAGTGAAATAGACCACAATTGCTCTTGGATACATTTGACATGCTAACACAACAGGAAAATCAAACTGGATTCAAATCATAGTTAAAAACATTAATGATTCATTAACATAATGAGTAATAAAATTTAAAGAATGTAAATGTTAATTTTTTTTATAAAATATGTGAAGGCCTTAAGACTGCACCAAGAGGCAATGTCTTCCATGCAATTGGTATTTTTGGTGCACCAAGCAACCTAGGCAGCAAAATGGCTTGCTTAGGTAGGGCTCCCATAAGTGGGGCTTAAACTCTATGGATTATAATCAAATTTGAAAGAAAAAAGAATAAAAGAGTAATGGTCATTTATTTAGTCATATATTTAATTATTTTTATTTTTCTAGTATTAGTCATTTTTTTTTTTTGATATTAATAATTTATTTACTCATTTATTTAGTCATTTAGTTGTGATTTTACCTGATGACCAAATTAGTCATTTATTTTCCAAATACCACTAGTGTTAGTCATGTGACTAAAATTTTTAGTCATATATTCATTTATTTTCCAAATTCTACTAGTGTCTCCAAGTTTGAAATCTCCCTCCAAATTGACATGTACATCCAACAAAGCATTTAGTTCCCCTCTTACATGTTCCCCACTTGGAATTTAAGTCTCTTTTCTCCCTCTAACAAGCCAAATTTGAAATTTGAAAAGGCCACCTAATGTCATTTATTGGCACATTCACCAAAACTTGCACACCCTTCATCCTATCACATCTTGACAAATGGAATCTTGTCATTGGTTTTTCTTTTGTCCCACATCCTCCATGTTTTTCATTCTTCCATCCTTCTTGGTTATAAATAGAGGCCTCCTCTATTGTATTACTCCACAATCTTAGGCAACTTGATACACATTCATCTTGCATTTGGTCATCATCTTGCATATTTTTATCATCCAAGAGCTTATCAGGGGTTGGGAAAGGGCTTCTTTCCATAGAAGCACCAATCCACTATGAGATAAAGTTTGATTCATGTTATTATGTGTTTTATTTAGTTTCCTTGTTTTCTTAGTTGCGTACCTAACATGGTTCAGTATTTCATAAAGATGCTTTGGTTTGATTTGTTTTAACTAACCATGCTAATGTTTGTTATAGTTAAAGCAATATGCAAATTTAGCATCTACATTATGGTGCAAGAAGGAGGGCTTGAATCCATGATAGTTTAAGCATTAGATTTCCGTTTTAGCATTCATATTCAGATTGAATTCCTCTAATAGCTAATATGATAGTTTAGCATTCAATTTCATTTGCTAGAAAGTTTCAAAAAGCTCACGTGATTTGTTTATGATTTCACACATTTTACTTCATTTGCTAGTTAAAATTTGAAGCAACTCAGCATGACTTAACCACAAATTTGTGTCTAATAAAAGTTCAATTAATTTGTCTGTAACCTAATTTCTAGTGCTGGAACTACCAGTTAATGACGCAATGAATTTTTTTGAATAAATTAATATTGGCATGTAAAGTTTATCTTTTCTTACTGCTTGTGTTTTAATCTAAATTATAAAAAAATCCCTGAGACTTTGTGGTTTTTTGATGGTTAAATGTCATAGAAGATCATAATTATGCATGCTTAAATTTGGTGTGAAGACATGACGCATAGGTATTTTGGTCCTTTCATAAGGTTTCCCATTCTCATAAAGCACTATGCTCTATTTTTTATAATGTTTATTTGACTGATCTTATGTGTAGTGGAGAGAAATCAAATAAATCTTGTCCTACAATCATTGCATGTTGGTCAAAGATTGTGGAATTCAGCTTCACACTGGGTAATAGAATTTGCTTGTATTTCTTCTAAGACTTTGTGTGCATAGTCGTATGCCCACACTAGACATTCATTTTTATTAGTACATTGGAGACATACAACTTGAACTATAGTCCTTCCATTGTTGCAGTGGTTCGGCAGTGTGCTAGCATGGATGTAGATGTCCTTTCCCATGGCATGTTTGATCACCCACATCTCCTCTCCAATGGAATCACTTTGTAACGAAATCACCAATATGATTGCACTTGGCAGTGGTGCGACTCCAACAATGGATTGATGGGAGCTCAATTTGAACGTCAAGTCATATTCTCTCTATTTGTTTTTGAAATATATATGTCTATCTTTGAGAAGATTTTGTGATGTGAAAGTTAAAAGGTATAGCCTCTACTATGTAGAAAGAATATAGATCATTATTCCACCTCGATAATCAATGACTTGGCCACACATAGGCCATCATCCATTGGTGGGTTCTTTTTAATATTGCATTTATGGCAGTGCATTAGAGGGACTTTACTATAATGTCATCACCTAGATTGTTTTACGCAACCCCATCTCATCAGCCTAGCAATGAAAGAAATTTTTAAATTGATCATGATTGAAGGATTTGTTCAACATTGTGTGCTATTGAAGAGAAAAATTCAGAGATGATATTATATCTTGTACATTTGCAGAGTTGGGATTCACATTAGTAAGGATTACAGTCTTGGAATATCCACCAAAAGACCTAAAAGTACAAGGTGTAGATTCATTCCACATAGCTTGAAGTACATTCTACAGAGCATCACTATAGAAGCTCCAATTCAAAAGACGTGTGGGGTGAAAATTTATTCCTCATGGAGCTTTGCATTAATTACTATTTATATTGTTGTTCTATCATAGTCAATATTCAATTCTCCTTTACATAGTGGTGAGTGAATCTATGCTTAAAAGTTGCTCAAAAAAGTGAATTTTAAATTTACATTTACTTCCATGTCTTGTCAAGCTTCTTTGTTGACTATCAGATACTTTCAAAAATTGACATCATTTTTTATTTAAGACATTACATTACTTTATTTGAGTTTGAAATGGTGATTTTTAGGATGGAGCTTTCAATATTTATTGCATGGGTGTCACTCGAACTCACCAACGCTGTCTTAAGCACTCTATGGAGTGATTACTACACATTTAGTAGTGTTAATGCAAAATAGCCACCACTTTATAGCTTGTCAAATCACTTTAATATGAAATAGCCAGTACTCTTCTCGTGTGCTACCCAACTACACCCATCCCGGATGACTGAAGGTTAAATATGGTGGAATTCATTTTTAGACAAGATCTATGTTGGATTATGTGATGATTATTTCAATGTTAGACAATTTTATTTAAGATTTGTCACCACTTTTGATTTTCATAAATGAAGGCGTGTTACAAATTCTCTGTTTATTGTTCAAACAAAGTCATAAATGAAGGAATTCCATAAAGTCATTGTTTGTTGTTGAAATTGCATTTCAAACAAAATTGATTTTTAAAGGATTTGTTTAAAAGAGTGTTCACTCATATCTGATGTTAATCTTCTTAGGAGAATTTGTTTTGGCAGAATGGCTGGGAATACGAGATCCATAAATGCATTCATTGACTATGTGCTGGAAGATCATAGATCTTGTTCAAAGTTCATGCTCATATTTTCATTTTTAATTGCAAAGAAGGAAGGAAAAGTGAGGAGGAAGGATTTCCATTCAAAGGAGTTGCAACATTGAAGCATAAGAAGCAATCTTGAACGAATCTTGGAGTTGAAGAAAACCAGGCATTAAACTTGAACTTGATAAAATCATTTTTTTAATGCTTATTGTGATAATCTAGAGCTTCCATTTTATGCTTTAGTTTTCTATTCTAGATCAACTCACCTCTTTTTGGGGCTCTAAAAAGAACATTGCAATCTTTTCTACAAAGGGCTTAAAATGAATCTTAGGAAAAACTCACTAGATTGTGTTTGAGGCTAACAATGGAACAAGTCAAATTCCACATTTGATTTGGTGCTATAAAAAGAATTCACCTTTGCTTTGTGATTTTTAAATGAGAAAATGCTACTTTTTTTTTCTGATTGGTTACTCAAATTAACACCATTGAAAAGACGTATGCGCTTCTCTCATGCCTCACGACGATCTTGAGTATCAAAAGGCTTTTTGGTGGTCTTAGGTTAGGATAAAGTGATTTCCTCCACACTTAATTTTGGGATTAAAATTGAACAAAATATCTTGCGAGTCTGAGTGTAACATGTTGCGTGTGTTCTCCCTTTGTTTCTAAGCGAAGATTGATCAAACTATGAATATGTTTGCTTGATTTTGTTTATCTTAGAGGGCCTTCCTTGGGGAAAAAGTACTCACCCAAGGGAATGGCTTAACCGGTAACACTCTAATGCCAAGATTATTTCTAGCTGAGATATAAAAGTGGATACTAGAACAAAGGCTAGTATTACGTGGTTGGCTCTGACAAGAAGGGCAACAATGGTCTCTAATTGCATGGGTTAACTCCTACGAATGGAAAGTATGAATTAAAACCCTTGTTATAGAAAGGAAAAAATACATATCTATTTGTTGGTGCAAGAATGGTCATTTTGGAGCCGCCCCACACTTTTACAGTTTTTAGTAGAAATGGAAAGTATGCCATGGGAGATTCATGGGTAGTGATAATTGGCTTCCCTGAGAAGTGAGTCTTGTGGAGGGTAGCTAGTGGGGTCAAGCATCTAACCATTCACTAAAAATACGTGTAGTTGGACTTGTCCAATTGGGGACTCAACAAATATAGTCTTTCATATCCATAGGGTTGTGATTGTTCTTGAAATCAAAACACATTGCATGATCGAAAACATTGGAAAACAAACATTCAACATGAGCATCAAATCTCAAACCCTTTAGGAACAAATACAATTGACCAAATTCATGTGTTATTGCTTTCCCTTGGGATTTTATCCTTAGAGGTTTCTAAACACTTGGATTATATCTCAATT
>VDFB02091949.1:0-65054 GCA_007258455.2 Sequoia sempervirens | reverse complement strand
AAGATTTAATTCGAATTTCGAAATAATCAGTTCTCTTTAGACAATCTCGACTCCCTCATAGGCACTCGCGCCCCTATTGGTGTCGTTGGTAGAGAAGTCGATTAATGCTCCTTAAGACTCTCAACGGCATACATTTAGAAGGCAGCATCCAACAAAATTCAATATTTTTAACAATTAATAAGTCGACAGCTCCAATGACCGATTAACATTGACTCTATCTGCGATAAGAAATTTGCAGTTCGATATCTTTGTGTCTCAGAATGATTATTCCCATGCTCCTTTAACTCCTATCACCACTCAAAGGTTTCTCTTAAACATTCTATGGAAGGTCCTTTGTTTCTGATCTGCTTCATACATTTATCAATTTCCGCGATATGATTCCCGTGTATTAGCGGATTCTTCAAAGACAGTGCCCACATACACAATCTGCTTCATATATCCGTGATAGCCAAATAATATGTGGATTCCGATATAGTTTATGAGTATCCGCTCAACATGAAGGTTTCAATAGCAATCAAACTCTAGAATGCATATGCTTCCGCTCCACTGTGAATATTAGAGCAATGATATCGGCAGGAAACTAATAGACGACTTAAATTGTTAAAGCCTCCAAATGAAATTTTGATTCCTTCAAACATAACCATATTCAACGATAGCGAATGTCTTTCCTGTGCCAATATATGAAATCTTGATATCAAAGTGAAATACTATGAATGCTTGACAACCTTCCTCAAGCCGCTTCTATGATCGGATGATTCCCGAACTAGGATCGCCGTTAGCTATTAATCCTCCAATCGATGTTGTTTGAATTCACCGCTCAGACAAAGACCAATCCTTAAACTCGAGTCTCCAAATAGAAATTATATTGTTGTTTACTTACTCCCGGTTGAAGCTCAATGGTGCGCGTCCATCAGCTATGAAACTACAAGTCGAAGCCAATCTTCATTAATTCTGGAGGGTCGATGGTGGGTATCCGATGCACTTGCGAGAGCCAACAAATTTGTCGCTTAATCTTCCTCTGTCCACCTTAGAGACCCGATCAAATTCAATGAAGAGTGACTTTGATGAATCAAAACCAATATGCAAGCATGAAGAAATACACGATGGCCAGGCAAAGGGATTCGTCTCTCCTATAGACAATCTGGCAGGGGATTTCGTCCCTATTAGAGTAATTTCGACTTCTCCAATCGTCCTCCTCAAGAAAACACGTCTTCCTTTGCTATGGAACTCAAACTTGTTCCCACTTCGAATATCTCCAATTTCGACTTTGCTTAAACAAATCTGATCTGATCTTTTCTTAAACCCGCTCTAATACCATGTTAGTTTTAGGATCAGAAATGTAGGCAATCAGAAAATGCAACACATAAGACAATGAACACAATGTTTACCCTAGGAAAACCCTCCTACTCGAGGGAGAAAAACCCAGCAAATAATCTCTTATATATCAGATAAAGCAGTGCAGAAATCTGCATACAAAATCAAGCCCTTTGAATTTGGCCAAGCCCAATACAAAGAATGGAGACACATCTCCTTGATACTAAATACAAATGAAGATACTTCTTCTTGAATTTGGATCTGCTGCTACAAGGATGGCGAACTGCTGCTAAGGTGTGAACTTGGAGTAATTGAGTTGATTGTCAAATGAGAGGTCTTCATCCTTTACTTATACCCAACTAGGCAACCTCTTCTCTAGGTCGGCCCCTTGAAGATATAAAATATTATTCAAAACTGAAAGGCCGACCTGCCTTGAAGAAGAATAAATTAAGGAGAAAAATATCTCCCGCAGCTATAACACTAACATGCAATAGGCCATACCAGGCAGCAAGTCATTTAGTTCACTCACTTGAGCATATCCAATTGTTGTTGGATCCCAAAAAGGAGTGTCGGGCGAGTTTCTACAGGTCTATTAGAGAATACAACAGAATCTAGGCTACTGCAGCAGACCATTAACAGGGCACTCCTATCCATCAGCTCAGCCAAGTATATCGTTGTCATAATCAGATCAAGGAAAGCATGGCTATCTCAAATCTGGGTCTTGTAATGAGTGGCCATGGAAAATCCTACAAGTTTTCATTGTGAACCCTAACCACCTACAACCTCTGAATTGAATGTTTGCTCAGATAAAACCCTATAGGAGTTGGGCAATTATGGCACGCTTGACTAAGGGTTTCACACCTCATAATCATTGGTCGGATTGAAGGAAGAAGCTAGTCATTGAAATCAAAAGTCCATAGTCCTCCAACGAATTCACCACAAGCCACGGATCCAACCTAGACTCAACCTTCAGGAGGCTGGGAATTGAGGGGGCTTAAGGATAATCACACCCAGTCATTGTAATCACCCTACAACAATAATTTTGTAATCTTGTATCTAATCTAGATCATATCCAATTTTTTTGATAATTGACTATGCATCATCTATAACTAAAACTTCTATTTGAAATTAAATTCTTTCTTAAGTTTCGAGTAATCTGGGTGCTATTGTTTGTTGAGTTATATTGTTGTTAGGGAGATTTACTTGGAATCAAGGATCAAAAACTAGTTAATCAAATAGTAAACCCTAGGGATCATTTCAACTACAACTAGAGATCACAATACCTATTGTATATAAATCAGATTTTGTTGCCAAATTAGGAGCAATGGTTGCTTCTATCGCTGCTTGTGTCCTAGCCCTCTACAATTTATTTTCATCCAATAATGCAAATGCCATCATCTCTTGTTTCACTTCTTTTGGGGCCACTACACAACTTGGAATCACAATTAGGAATCCTTGAAAGATAGTATTTGAGGTGATTAATGCCTCCACTAAACTTCTTCGAACACCAGATACAAATCACAATCCCTGCTACCGATCCCAATATGGCATATTTTCAAATTGGGCCATGGTTTCCAAGGCTATTAGTTCCAACAAAACAACTTCCACTTGCTAAGTCCAAACCTAATGTAGAGTTGGATGCCATGTACATTAACTTGCAATAGTGATAAAAACAAAAACAAAAAAGCAATTTGCTACTGATCACAATATGGCATATTTTTAAATTGGGCCATGGCTTCCAAGGATATTAGTTCCAACGGAACGGCTTCCCCTTGTTAAGTCCAAACCTACTGTAAAGTTGGATGCCATGTATATTAACTTGCAATATTGATAAAAACAAAAAAAGAAAGTGTTTAAAAAAAAAGCAATTTGAACATGATTTTTTTTAAATCATGTAAAATTTAAATGCTTCTTAAAAATTTGAGCATAATAAGTAATAAGGTAATTGAATTAACATATTTTCCAAACATATCATTTCAAAAATAAAAATTAAAAATTAAGCAAAATTGACAAAAATAAATTTATGTGACTATAAACCATTTAAATTTTAATCAACAAACAAATTTACATAAATTGAATCAGTTCAATGCAATAAAATATGTAAATTTTATATGGTTTAAAAATTAGAAATGATTTAAGCATTTATATGATTGAAAAAGAAGGCAAAAAAAAACTGAACTAACATAATGCAAATCCAAAATTCCAAAAAAAAAGTTCATCAAATCCCCTAAAAATATTTCCAATTTTCTCTCGAATGCTCTAATGTTGTGTGTGTTCAACATAGATGAATAAGGGCTATAAAGGCAAAAAATTATGTCTTATCTACATATTTTCCATGTTTCCAGCATGTTTTGTGGAGTAACAAGTGAAACAATCAAACTCACCAAGTTTTTAGCAAATACTCATCAAATAACTTGAGTTTTTTGAAAAAATCAGTACAAAAAATCATGAGTTAAACCTACAATAACTCACTGGCAGAAAAGTCATGCAAGTTAAACTTGCAAAAACACACTAGCAAAAAAATCACAAGAGTACTCAACCAGTTAGCGAGCTATAGTTCTACTCACTCGCTCGATACTAAGTTTTCCTCCAAGACGCCATACTAAGTTTTCTGAGATCTCCATTGTAGATCTGTAGTAGATCAGCCATAGCAAAGACTCCATTGCCTAGCCCATTGGCACACCTAATGATCCTCCATCACCTTACTCTCTTTAATGGTTAGCACCCTTAGTGTTTTATATCGAGATCTATTGCACACACCATATTCATTATTGCACCTAGGAAGCACATACACCAAAATTTCCATTACATTGAGGTTAAGTCTCCCACATACAACTCTCCATTTTTCCCCCTTTAGATTGCAGCAAGTATATCTCAACACAATTCTTGAATCTAAATATAAAGCAAGCATCAGAAAAATAAGGCAAGCAGCTCCAAAAAGTTATAATCATCAAACACCAAGACATTAGCACTTGTCATAGACATCAACACACCTTAGAGGACACAAGTGCACCTAGATCATTAGGAACACATTTTGCATCAAAAAGGCCCTCTAAGACCATTGTTATACTCCAAAAAGCTTCATGAACACTTCTACAACCTCCTCTAACCATCTACCTTCACCAAACGATGAAACAAACATGATTATCTCCTATTTCATTTACAATAGCACTTAGATTCTCGGCTCTAAGTGTTTTATACTATTTATCTTCGATCTAAAAAATGTTTAAAAAATTGTTGTCATGTTAAAAAACAAATTTAATAAATAGAATAGCACATTAGTAATCAAAATTGTTGGCCCACAGTTGTTGCACCAAAAGATCGACCTGTTAATGCCCGATACAACTGCTAGAGTTAACAGATCCACGGGAGGTGGTTAGTCCATGTCACGAATCCCGAGGGGAGCATTGACTATCTGCCAACAAACTCCCCCTCAGCGTCACCCGAGGAGATTCGAACCCGGCACCTTTGGCTCTGATACCAATTGTTGGCCCATAGTTGTCGCGTTGCACCAAAAGATCGACCTGTTAATGCCCGATACAAATTCCAGAGTTAACGGATCCACGGGAGGCGATTAGTCCATGTCACGAATCCCGAGGGGAGTGCCGACCATATGCCAACAAAAATAATACACAAGTATGTAACAAATCATTTGATATAGTTTCATATGATTGATAGTAATCCTTCCACTACTTCCATAAAGGTTGGGCTGAAGTTGTTTGTCTATGATGATTCATCACTAATCAACGAGTCATACAAAAATTGGTGGGCAATTTGATTACATCCACAAGACCAAGTCTTTGTTTTCTTGTTAGTTATCTCTTTTGGTTTTTAATCACATTGAAGCTTATTCATTGGCAGGTAGCAACATGAGTATTGCAATAAGTCAAATGGTATTCTCAACTTTGGCTTTCTCTATCAAAGGATGAAATATTCAAGATACAAGATATATGGGCTCTCATTGGTTTGGGTTCAGTTGATACTCAAAAATTAACAACTTGTTATATATTTTGTTTTGAGTTAGAAGTTGATTTGGGGTAGATGAAGCTTCAACATACTGTCACTTTATCTTCTATTGAATCAAAGTATAAAGCAATCGTCAATGTCATTTATGAAGCAATATGGTTATGTCAAGTTTTGAGTGATCTACAACTTTCTCTAATTAAATCAACTTCACTTTTCTATGACAATCTAGGAGACTTGAAGTTAGAGAAAAAACTCAATTGATTACGGTTGCGCCAAGTATATTGAGGTTCATCATCATTGCATATGGCACTCAATTTAAATTGATGACATTTCTCTTCACAATTGCATTTCTCCATAACAATCTACTAATCTTACGACTAAACCTTTCGATGCTATTCTCTTTCTCAAATTTTGGGACAAAGTTGGAGTTGTCTCCAATTTAGTCAATAAAGGTAAGGTGGGTTGCGAGTGATGGAAGGGTAGAGGGAAAAAGGGGGAACAAGGTATTAGATATCATAGATTTAATAATTAACGAGTGGTTTTGGTGAAACAAATTACTCACAATTGAACTCGCCAACTCCACGCGAACGAGTTTTGCCATGTTCATGGTGTAAACTCACTATGAGTGCTCATGAGTAATCAGCAAGTCTACCATTCAGGCTCATCAAATGCAGTTTGTTGTTTGATGTGGCAAGAAAACACAAAAAAAATGAAAGGAAAACACTGTAAAAACACAAGATGTTGGTCTTTTTAAGCAACTTCAAACAACATTTGCAAGTTTGCTCGAGTAAATTCAAGCAAGTTTGGAGTGGATTTGAGAAGCAAATTTGTGCAATTTCAAGATTCTAGGTCATAATTGTTTTCTTCTTTTTTTCAAACCATTGCAAGAATGCAATTTTTTTCATAAATGTTAGATTTAATTTTTTTAACATGTTTTCAAAGCATTAGGGTTTAGGTTATAAAGAAAATTATTTTGCTTAAATTATTTTATTCTATTCTATTCTATTATGTTTGAAATGTATTTTATATTAGAAGTTCAAGCCATTAAATGTTGTTTTTTTGTACTTAAACATGTTGCATAAAAAAAATTTAAAAATATATTTTACGCACGCAAGTTAGCATACAATAGCATCAACAACAAGAAGTGGAAACCAACCAATGGACACCACTTGGGAACATAGCACACTTGGACCGCCACCAAAAGTGTTATTTGCAACTTCTATGGGACAAACGTTTATGAAGGCATCAAATACCTCAAATACCATCTTCCATGTATTTCTTACTATAATGAACCGAACCAAATTTTTTTTAATTTTTTGATAGCAATTACAATGCAACACGCACCCGTTAAAGTTAGCTCTAAAACCAAAACAATGCGGAAGGTAACTCTAACCAAGGATGTGCACCAGAATCCCCAAGTTGGGCAAGGTACTATCATATGGCCAGAGGATCTTGAACTGAAAGTAACTCTAACCAAGAATGCACCCTAAAACCCGATGTGGGAAGAGGGGCGAGCATATGGCCAGAGGATCCCTATGAGCTAGCTGATTAGAATGTAACTCTAACCAAGAATGTGCCATAAGACCCAATGTGGGAGGAGGGGCAAGCATATGGTCAGAGGATCCATGAATTTAGTGACGGCTCAGTCGATCAGCAATTTGAAGTACAATGCAATTTCTGATAGTAAATAGGCAGCAAGCCAGCCTCTTCCACTTATTCAACGGGAAGTACAAGTAAGTAAATAAGAAAGAAGTGAGAATGCTGACAATACTACTATTCAGCTTACAATGAGATAGAGTGCCTGCCAAGAACACAAGATTAAAAGTATTTCAATGCTGCAATGATGTATATTATCTCTTCAATGCTCAACAAGACCTTCAACACTCAAAACCCTTTCAAATGGTAAACTTCCACAATCTGATATGACTGAAATGCATAAACTAGCAACACATGACTCAACTAAAATGCTTGTAACTCACACTAGACTCAACCAAAAGACACCAAACCAAATGCATTAGCTTCCTATGATGAGGGCGCCAAATTACATCATTGAAACCACGTGAAAAGCTCTGATATTTTTTGGCACGCATTCCAATATAGCCACAGAGTGATACGGCCTGCAAGGGGGGCGATTTCACTAGGAAAAATCATAAACTTAACAATAAAATCTAGAAATTTGCACAAAGGGTCGCCTCAAACAGCTAATCACTCCTAGCCACTACCCAAAACCATATCATTTTTGTTTTTTGATTTATGAGCAAAACTTACAATCAGCTACTCTAATCAGCAACTCTAAAACTTGACTAAAATGCAAGAAACTGAACTACAAGATGATAATAAACCCAACTACAAATGCAAAAGACTCAATTACAAACTAACACCCAACTAGTTGCTATCTTTCAAGCAAGAAGATGAGCCAAGTGCTAGGAGGTATGCTTTCCTCGAAGGTTTGCCTGAACAATCCAACAGCATAACGGTATGGTAGACAAAAGATGAAGAACTGAAGAGAAGGGACCTCCTTTTATAAACTATGCAAAGCAACTCCAGAAGCTTCTAGAAAGTGCGCCCAAACCAGAAAGTCAAAATATTTCCAAATTTGCATTTGACTCAATGTCCCCTCAAGTTGGCGTCCCTTTTCATGAAGTGCAATATCTTGATTAATAAAACAATGCTTTTTTCTCAAAGTTGGCGTCCATTTTTGTAAGCTATATTTTCAACTTTAGGAAATATTAATCCCACCTCCTGATGAGGCGTCCACCCATGAAGACCCCCTTTTAAACACAACCTTAAGTTATATCACTAGGCCAAGGTCATAAAGTGAAAATATAACATTATTAGTTAAAATATCTTATCTCTCCGAAAATTGAGCCAAAATGCCAAACTCAACATAACCAACCGAACTGACTGAAGAGAGGAGCCAATTGAGCTGAAGCCAACAGGACCACTGCCAGAAATGGAATTTACTTAAAATAGCAAATTCCCGAAGTTGCTCAAATCACCATGCATGTCATATCACTGCGAAGCTCTCTGAAAACCCATAAAGAATCCGCAATCCAATCTCCAAACTTCAAGCAACAACCCCCACAAAACAGGAAACCCTAATTTTCGCCCTCCGAGTAGCCTACGGGTCTCCGGAATAGGCCAACGGTCATTGAACTGATCACTGTTGAGAAGGGGACATTACACTTACCACCACATCAAAGTGTGCCCCAATCCTGCTAATGAGGCACAACAAAAGATGCAAGCAGCCATTACATTGTTGAATCAAAATAAATAGTGTGGGTGATGGCAAACACAGCAATAGCAAGAGCCATTGGTCTCAACTTGCAAATGAAAAGAGAGGTGGACATAACAAAGATTTTGAGCTTTAGTCCTGGTCAACACAGTTGAGGCACATCCACCTAATCTAACTCGAGAACAGCCTAGTCAAAGATTTTTTTGTACCTTGAAACACACTTGGAACACAATCTTCACTTCAAGGTTAAATGTAGAATAAGTAGATGCATGTGGAACCAAAGAAGTCTTGTGCTAATTTTTGATGATAGAACAATCTTCATTTCAATGCGTTGAAGAGCCCTTACTAAGAGCATCTAGTCATAGTGTTAATAGTTGCATAGAAAGGGTACAAGGCACCGTCTCCACAAAGTGGGCAATCGCTCCAGAATGTTGTCACGGATGCAAAATCAAATTTGGAAGAACATAGGAAACAATGGTGTAAATTTGGATGCACCATAATTTTAGATGGGTAGATAGACAAACCACATGTTTTTTGTGGTGGTTTTGAATGATGAGATAGTGTATTTAAAGTAAATAGACACCTCTAATAAAGCAAAGAATACAAAAAAATTGAGTCTAATGCTAGAGGAGATCGAGAGTTGGGCATCAAAAAAGTAGTGCAAGTTGTAATCAATAATGCAACAACATATATGGCAATAGAGAAACTACTTCAAGAGAGACATCCATCATTTTTTGAGCCTCTTGCATGTAATGTCCCCTTTTTTGGTCCATTCCAACATTTTTTAAAACTCCAGCTTTCTTGGAGAGCAACTGTTTTTTTAAAAAGAAATTGTGATGGTGGCAACAAGTTCCTCGAGCCAAGACAAGCACAACAGTACTTTCAATGTGAAAATCCAACATAGAAGGAGCACTCCAAACTTCTTGGAGTAGTCATTCATCCTTGGAGAGTGCCAACTTTCAAATGGACATTTGTCCTATGCACTTATGGTCAAAAATTATATTTAGTCTATTTTAATATTTTCCGTAAACTTTGGTTAGTATGCAAGAAATAATTTACTAATTAAGTTGTCAAAAAACATTTTTATATCAAATGGAAACTTATGTTTAATTTTATTTTTTAAGGATGGTCAATATTATAAAGTAAAGTTTAAAGAGGACTATAAAACTTATTATGAGGTCCAAAATATTAAAATTAAAAAAAATTAATAGTCACTTCTGGTGGAAATTGAAAAGTTGCAGAAAATGGTATTTTATTATTTCCAAAAAATTGTATAAAAAGGAGGTTTGAGAAGAGAAATTTCATTCCTGACACTTTATTTTCCAAACTCCAACTTGGAGATTAAGCAATTGTTTGTCTTTCTGCCCTAGGATGGAAACCCTACAACAAAGATTGGTTTCAAGGACGGAAACCCTCCTAGCCAATTTGTGAGTGGATTCATTCAAGATTCACGTGTGTAGATTGATTTGAAAAATTGAGGAGCATCATATCAGCTTCAAAGGTTTCTTTAGATGCATCTACCTGCAAATCAAAATATAATACGATAGTGTTGGAGCAGAGATATTTTGGTAGGAAATTAATTATTTTTGGTTGTTTCTTTCTTTGCTAGCCATACCATTCTGTGGCATGGTTGTACCACTGTGGCAGGCACTAAGGCAACCAACCAAGCATTTTAGAGAGGGCAATTGAGAGGTTAAGGCTGGTCGATCTTTGATGCTGCTGTCAAATCTTCATCTGCAGGTCATATAGGTTCAACAAGGTGGTGTGAGGGTTTGAGGTGTGAGGCGCTGTCCCAAACAAAGGCATTTGACCCCCTATTTACCAGTTATATCAGTTAACAAGCTTCAGCAATTTGGAGGTGTGCCTGGGCTGTTTGGAGGAGTTATAAGGAAGAACAATCTCTGTGCCAGTAGTGTCATTGCTCAGAACATTACAATTTCTAGAATTTTTGACATGGACAATCCAATAATTTAGCCACCCAGCTATAACAGCTATTATATTTGCCATATTGTTACATACTGGCAGTGTTCAATGCACTTACAGGTCATACCATTCTGCAATAATAACTTCTGATTCCATCAGCACTTGTTTCCAGACTAGAAGGTTGGATTTTGTAATTGCTTCAGTTCTATATGTATGTTTAAATATGAGTTGAATATCTTGCATAAGGTTTAATATGTTTGTGGTTGAAAAGAACATCTACTCAAGTGAAAATAGCATTAATAATTTGCTGCAACAGTAAGTTTATATTGGGTGGATTAATAGCATCATTTCCAGTTTTTCAATTTGTGAACATTCTGTCAAACACTTTACAAAAAACATAAAAATATAGGAATATTATTGCACCAGTCACTTGCCATTTTATCAAACAATTGTCAAAATACTGGAAAGATTAGCTTGGCTCATTACATTGTGTTGCCCATCGTTTGACTTTCTTTTGGAGGAAATAGGCAAAATTGATTGGGTGAGTCTGATTGTAAAAGAAGCCAAGAACAACAAAAAATACATTTATAACCCTTGAGTTCTTAGATTTCTAAGAAATCACAAAAAAGTGCAAAAGCTTGTGCGAATGTGACAAGGTTTGCAACTAATTTCTTGGCATTGCAACAAATTTATAGTTTGTTGATACCTTTGAAGTAGATGTTTAAAAGTCAAGTGTGGCTAGATTCTCTATATTCAAAGAAGGTTTATGAGAGAGGACTACAAAGACAGTTTTTGATGATGTCTTTGCAAAGAAAGCTACAAAGATCATCAAGGTAACTTCAAACTTCAATTAAAATTTCAAATTGAATCCTTTTATTTCACTTTTTTAAATATTTATTTTAATTTGTTTATAGATATTGGAGCCTTTGGTGAGGGTTTTGTGCTTGATGGATGGAGAGCAAAACCTAATGGGAAACATTTATGAGGCCACGGACAAAGCCTTGGAGGCATCCAAAACTACTACAATGGAAATAGAAATAAATTTGATCTCATTTGGATTGTGTTCCTCCGGGATGCATCCCCAACCCTCAAACCCCTATCCCCATGGCATTTTGTATGATGAAATGTGGAATGTCCCCAAAAATCTTCAAATCTTCAAATCATTTCTAATACATGTTGCAAAAGTATGAAATTCCATAGCGACATTTGGTTGTCCCCAAAATGGTCAAGGACATATAAGACGTGCCTCAACTGTCCCAGGGATGAACAAACGTCCCGAATGACAAGGCAAGTTTTTATATTGTTTAAAAAAAGTCATTCATGACATTAAAAATAGACTATTACATATATCATAATAGCATTGTAACAATAATATAAAATGGTAGCATAATAACAACAGCAATAAATATATCATGATAGCAGTATAACATCAATAAATTGAATTTTTTATTTCATTGTTCAAACTTTAAACTCAACATCTCAAACTTCAACAAATTTCAATATGGTATTAGAGTCAATTATTATTGTCAATTGCATAAGAGATTAAAGGTGCATTGGCCATGGTCTAAGACAATGTAAGAAGTGCAAACAAAATTTATTTGCAATGATTGGCATGCAAGCTTCTACATGCATCATCCAACATCATTTAAACAATGCAACATCGTATTTCTATTGATACTGTTGTCCATAAAATTGTAGAAAAATGAGTATCTCTCTCTCCTTTATATGTATTGCCATCCCCAAAAAGTGGCCCTCAAACCGTCATCCCCTAAATGCATCCCTTGCCATCCCATCATCCCCATCCCCAAAACACCATGGAACATATCATTTGAGAGATCACTGATCAGAGGTGGAACAATCAACTCCACCAACCCATTCATGCAATGGGGTACTACCTCAACCATATTTTTGTCTTCTCAACTGAGTTCACAGATATTAATGGTGAAGTTAACGAAGCCATCTCAACATGCATTGAAAGGATGACATCTTAGGTTGAGGTGAAAGACTTGATTATTTAGGAGTTGCATGTTTACAAGCAAGCTAGAGGGAGGCTCTTTCTTTGCCACTAGCTATTTGAGGGAGATCCACCCAGCACCAAGTAACACAAAATTGGAGTTTATACTTATATCTTATAGTTATTACTTACAAGTTACAATTATGGCTTACTTACAAACTTTTAAATATCTTATTGGCAGGTTCTTGGTGGGAAGATTGGGGTGGAAATGCCCCAAATCTTCAATTTGCATTTTGTCTCAACTTTGTAGACCATCCACAAGGAGTGCAATAAGTTGTCTCAATGACTAAGTTTTTGTGCAATACAACCTGTCTTTGCACAAGAAAGGTAAACATAATTGCTCAAGAGCTTATTGACTTGGATAAGATTGATCTATACAAAGACTAGACTATACAAGATGAGGACATTCCCTTGTTTACATAAGACAAGATAGTTGATTTTGGGAGGCAAGCTATGGAGGATGTAGCTACAGTAGAAGCAAGAGACATTGGATTGGATGGCATCATTGGATATGATGTTGAATACGAGACAAGAGGAGTCATTTCCATCTAATTCTAGGGTGGAGACATAGTCATCTAATACAAAAGTGAAGTCACAACTGACTACAAAGAGTAGATCCTCACCCCAAGTTTTCAGTACAATGGAGAAGAAGAAATTGTAAATTGTTGTATTATGAAGATGATTTTCAATGACAGCCATCATAAATTCATAATAAAAATCATTGTTATCATTTGGTTGTTGTACTCACATGATGATAAGATATTGTACTCTTTTGTATTCATCTCTAATAGAAAACATTTCCCCAATGTTTTACAAGCTCATTTCATAAATTTTGCAACTGCATTTTGCATTAAAGTTTTTTGAAGGAATTTAAGCATTTTTTAAGTTACTGAATTTTTGCCAAGTCCAAGTTTTCTAACTATGTTAGTTATAATGTTAGACTACACTTTGTACACAAGCATTTATTTCTTAAGCTAATGATGCAATAACACCTTATTAGTTATGTCTAAAAAGTAATTTACAATTAAGTTTGAACCACCTGGTAACTTCTCTATTTAATAATAAATACACACCACATTCATTGAAGTGTGTGCCATCCAATTCTCTCAAACTCCATGCATTCATTATTCCAACAAGTTATACATATCTTCTCAGAGATAGTTATGCATAACTCTCATTTCAATAAAAAAGCCAATTCACTTAAATCTTGCTCTTTTTGTGCATATTTTTTTCTTCGTTCATTCACAATTCATATAATACAGTTTTATAAGTCTCCCTATGCTATATTGTCACTAATTGCTTCCACCTATAACACCCCTAAGTTCCAACAATTTAATGTGTTTGGTTACTTTTCATAAACTAGGGTCTTTTTACCCCAGTACTTCTCTTTTAAAACTTATGTTACTTTCTAAGCCCATTGAACTGTTATGGTTGCTTGTGGACATTAATCCTTTCTTCTTGTTCTTTCTTTCGAATCTCAAGCTCTTAATATTATGAAATGCAATCATTGACTTGACACAACACTAATTACTCCATATTCATGTTGTTTGTCCTCGTCATCAAAAAAGATATACTATTTTATATATCTATTCTTTCAATCTTAGGCTTTCAAGAAAGTATATTTTTTTAACAGGAACTATAAACAAAGATTTCATTTAGAAATTATCATATTCTCCATCATTAGATAGTAACCTGTCCCATACTTTTGCAGGTAATAATTACACTGTGGTAGAATATTTAAGTTAGAGATGCATGCAACTGTAACTGTAACAAGTCTAGATGCCATGAAGGCAGGTGTAGTTTAAATTTTTCTACAGGTGTTTTTACAAATTCAACTTCTAGCATATATCAAAAATACAAAGAGATAATATAAGGTGCTCTTAAAATCACTACCATAGCAAAAAATAATAAGCCTAACCAGCCAGTTTACAATTTAACAATGCTAACCTTCACTTCAGGAGACCAATGATCTAAGGCCGTTAATGCACAGGGAATAATGAGCACACATGATGGTCCAAGATATGGATGTTTAACCTGTAATGATCAAGAAAAGAGCATTACTGCTTTACATTGAGAACAAAGGGCCGCCTTGCACATAAAAGATAAATAAATTTGTCTGTTGCTCATTATAATCTTTATCAGAAGTAATCTGAATGCCCACATAAAAGCTTACAAATATAAAACACAGAAAAAGAAAGAAAAAGTAACATTGTTGGCAATGCATATGCTTTATAAGTTTGTGAAAAGTTTCCTATTAAAAAGAATGAAAACATAATCATATACTCTGAAAGCAACCAAATAAATAAATCTAACCTCACAGAGGTCCATGGTTAGTCATTAGGTACCATCAAAATCACACAAAACATGAAAAGAGAAGGTATAGGAATAGGAACCATATCATCATTGATAAGAAATTACCCTTGTAGAGAGTTCAAAGGGTGAAAGGCCTTTGAAAGAACAAATACAAAAATAATTTAGTAGTAAATCCATACAAATATATATACTCTGATTTGTTTGTAGATTCAATGATGGATCAATATCTTCCTTTTTCATCTGCAGTTGGGACTAGATTATTATATATAGTTTGTGTTATTTTGGCAATTGAAATGATCATCTGACATGCAAAGTTCTAATACTATTATCTTTGTGGGAAATTTGCAACTGGGTATCATGAGAAATCTATAGTTTGTGTTATTTTGGCTGTTGAAATGATCATGTGACATGCAAATTTATAATACTATTATCTTCGTAGGCATTTGCAACTGGGTGTGATGAAAAAACTTTGCATGTCACATGATCATTTCGACAGCCATCATACCCAGTTGCAAATGCCTTACAAAGATAATAATATTATAACTTCGCATGTCACCTGATCATTTCAACAGCCAAAGTAACACAAACTATAAATAAAAATATAGTCCCAATTGCAGATGAAAAAGAAAAAAATCAATCCATCATTGAATGGTAAAATCTACAAACAAATCAGACTATATTACAAAACAGGATTTCAATCCATGTCATTTCTTTGATCGCCTAATGTGACGTAGCAAGGCCTAAGTGAGAGCCACTACTTTGACATGGTCAAAAAGCCAGTCAATAAGAGTTACAAATCCAAAATTTGCAAAAAACAGTCAGATGGACACTCATTTAGCCCAAATGGTGTTTGAAATAGCTTGTGACAGCATCATATGATAGAAAAAAGGATCCATCAATAATATCTGCATTGATGGATCAAGAACTACTCAATGGCTGTAGAAGATAAAGAATGAAATATGATCTATCATCAAATGACAAAATCTACAACACACCAATCTACTAATAAAACAGGAGTTGAATCCATGCCATTTCTTTGATCACCTAATGTAATGTAGCAAGGTCTAAACAAGAGCCACCACTTTGACACAGTCAAAAAGCCTATAGATGAGAGTTACAGATGTTAAAATTACAAAAGACTGTCTGATTGACACTCATTTAGCCCAAATGCTGTTCAAAATGGTTTTTGCCAGCATGATATTATAGAAAAGGATCCATTAACCAAATTTGCATCAATGGATCAAGAACCCACTCAATGGCTGTTAAAAAACACTAAAATATAATATCATGGACTAAGTAACATGTGATTTAATCCAAGTAATAATGGCTAAACTTGTTCGTTAAATTATCAGATTGATATTATTCAATGATATAATTTTACATGAGAGCAAAGCTCTTTAAATAGATATAGAGAGATGTTTCTATAAAGAAACGACAACTAATAAAGCAAAACAAAAAGAAAGATTCGAAGCTATCTAATCTAAAACAGAAATAGAAACAATCTTAATAAGATAAAGATGACTAAATGACCATTAATATTATTTACTCTAATACCCTCCCTTAATGGTCATTGTACTAACTACCCAAAAAAAATTTTAAAACGCATAGAAGGCTGACTCCTTCGCCTTCTCTTCATAATGCTCTGCTACATGAGCCTGTTGCTGAGACTCTTCTTGGTTGGACCTCTAATCAGCCAACCGCTTTCTGCAGAACCTCTGGATGTGACCAAGTTTCCCACAATAGTGACAGGTGATACTCTTCTTGGAACCCTCCTCAGATGTGCGCTGTCCTTTATGCTGAGTGGACTCGCCTTTGCCGTTGTCCTTTGCAACAAATTCTTGTTTCGCACTGACCATACCACTATTGCTACCAAATTGTTGTCTCCACCTAGCTTGCTGCAATAACTTATTGCACAACACATCAAACTTCAAGTCAACATTAGTGGAGGTAATGTTGAGCGTCTCAATAAAATGTTCGTAGGATCGTGGTAGACTCTTCAGTGTAATCACTACCATATCCTCCTCTTCCATCTTGCGACCAATGGCCTCCAGTTGATCGCGTATTTCCTTTATCTTCATAAGATGCTCCTGCAGGGACATCTCATCCATCACCATCAAAAACAACATGTTCTTCAGAAAGAAAGCTCGGCTTTTATCTAACGTTTCATGGAGATCTTTCATATGTTTCCATATCTCCGCAGCAGTCTTGCCAGATGGCACCTCTGGAAGCATCTCATCGGTGACTGATAACTTGAGCAACATGACTGCCTCCCTATTACCTCCATCATACTTGTCTTGATCCTTCCCAGCAACAGTGGGACGAACTTCTGTACCAAGAACAAGCGCATCCAGACACCGGTACTCAAAGATGGTAAGCATCCTCTGCTTCCACGTGTTGTAATTCTTGCCATTAAACCTCTGCAAACTTTCCAACATAACATTGGACAAAGTTGCCATCCCTCCCGTTTTCCAAAGCACAAAAAATGAGGTAACGTTGTGATCAGCTGGCAGAACACTGGACAATCAATTGGCACAAAATGCAAGACAAATCCGTCGGCACAAAAAAAGAGGCACGAAAAACGATGCACCCAGAAAAAACGGAGACCAACCCAGTTGAGCTCTCGAAAAACCCACCAGGAATCTGGAAACAAAAATTTTTGTCTTCGAAAAACGGGTCAAAACCCCTACAACGTTCAGAATGCCCTAGCCGCCATTGACAAACCAGAAAATTGCAGAGAACCAGCTCGAATTTGAAAAAATCGTGGGAATAAGAAAATAAATATCTGTATATCACAGAGGGAGTCTTAGGGCGCCGCGACTAGGGCACACATCGTGTCCAAAAGCATGCAAAAACCACATCCAAACTTATTTTGCAGAAGTCGCAAGCAAGATCTAAAATCAAAGATCCTCACACGTGAATGAATGCTCAATGCAGCGACGCCAAGAGAACAAAGTCGCGCGGGCTTGGCACAAAAACATGTCTAGAAGAAATCACGGGATTTTTCTTAAACAAAGACGCGCGACCAGAAGAAACTAATCCGCCCAGGAAAAATTACTAGCTTCAAAAAACACGCCAAGAAGAAAACGCGATCTTCAGATGAGAAAACCCTCGATTTTCAGTCACAAAAAAACACTTTACAGGAAGCCCACGATTTTTTTTTTTCCAGGAGGAACTAGAAAAAAATTTCGAAATTTTTCACTCACAAAAAATCTTCCAAAAAAACAGCACGATTTTTCATAAAAAATCGTTAAAAAAATTCTGGAAATAATTCCAGGTAGCTAGGGCACGAAAAAATTCTAAAGGCTCGTCACCCGCTTTGATACCATGTTCGTTAAATTATCAGATTGATATTATTCAATGATATAATTTTACATGAGAGCAAAGCTCTTTAAATAGATACAGAGAGATGTTTCTATAAAGAAACGACAACTAATAAAGCAAAACAAAAAGAAAGATTCGAAGCTATCTAATCTAAAACAGAAATAGAAACAATCTAATAAGATAAAGATGACTAAATGACCATTAATATTATTTACTCTAATAAAACTAGCACCCTCACAAAGGTCACAAATATATACAAAAGATGGCAACCTCCCAAACACATTGTCACCATGCTCTAATCACATCAACACACAACCATGGTTACTTACATCCACCCACCTCATCAATCCTCATGACATACCATTTCAACCAAGACCATATTAAGCTTCTGGAGATCACACTTAGCATCAAGGCAAGGACCACCAATCACCTTTAACAGTTTTCCCTTTCAAACCAGCACAAACAACCGTGTTTCAGACCAACTCATCAAGATTTGCCAGCATCCCAATCGCTCTGGGATCACTTCAGTAAAACATCACTCAACTGTTAACCTACCATTGGAAAAAAAAAATTGGAGATCTCATGCCTATAACACTAATGTACATAATCATAGGAGTAGTAGGATAATATTTTATATTTTGTATTTCCTAGCTACACTAGAAGCTAAACAATCATCTAGAAAATATATATATTTTGATTGAGTGGATGAAGCTTTTATTGAATGTGCATTTCATTTGTCATTCTTTTCTGCTTTATATTCCCGAGCTTGACATTGGTATCAAAGCGATTATTTTCCAGTTAATTTTATTCATTAACAGCCCTCTAAATCTCAGTTAATTATTCATCACTATTGTTCATTTTTAAAAGCCACACATTACCAAACAACTGGATCAAATAAAAAAGTGGATTCCCCACTGTAATAAGGTGGAGGAAATGAGCCAAAGGCACTGCACAACTTGCAGTAATTGCAGATGACGAAGCAGCTTCTTCAACATCTAGTAATGAAAAATTAATAACTTCAATCTTAGTTGTGTATTGTAGTTCACAGCATGGCAAAAGAGTAGAGGACAATAGTTTGCTGTTTTCATTTGCGAATTTATAAATAGAGCTTCTATTATTTTTTGCTTTTCTAGCTTTAATATTTTTTTAAAGGAAAGAATCATAACAGTTCGAGCATAGTAGCCGGGAGACGCGTCTCCCCCCCTTTGAGACGCATCTTGAAGACGGAGACGTGTCTACGACACTGCACCAGTAACCTGAGACGTCTTTTCGAGTTTGGAAACTTCTCAAAAGTCTCCCACCGTCTCCCACGTCTCCAGATCCCAAAAATCGCGTCTCCCACGAAGTCTCCTGTGTCTCCCAACAAAAATCACGCATTTTAAAGGCGAAAACATATTAAAAATACTTCATACACGATTTTTAAAAGAAAGAGCCGCCATTTAGCACGCGATTGAGACTGGAGAGGGCAACGACAGAGAAGAGTGAAGCACTGAAGATTAAACGGTAACTGATAAGTAATAAGTTTTTTTTTATTTCATATTTTTTGTTTTCATTTCTCAGAGTCATGCGTATTTTTCAGATTGTTTTATTTTTTAATTTTTTAGCATCACTGGTATTCTCCACAAGGGCATTGCCCCTGTTTAAAATCATGGAATAATCTGTATTCCACAATTTTAAACAGGGGCAATGCCCTTGTGGAGATTACCAGTGATGCTAAATAAAACAATCTAAAAAATTAAAAATAGGCTTGCACTATAATAATTATTATTTAATATTTATTAATGACTATCTAATATTATTAATTTTTATATTAAAAAAAAATTGGCGTCTCCAAGTACCCCCGTCTCCTATTTTCAAAAAAATGTCGTACCGGTACTGGTACCAGTCTCCCGTACCAGTACCAGTCTCGCGGCAACTATGAGTTCGAGCTAAAAGGTATTTGAAATTTTTCAACTACAACCATTTTCTGTTGAATTCTGCTTCTTGTTCATCTTTGCTTTTTGCATAATTCACTGCTCCATTTGCTTGCCAATATTTTACCAAATATAAATTCTATTTTTTTTATGAGTCCTATTCAAATATCAGCATGAAAGGGATACCCTTTTTGGGTAAAGTAAATCTTTCAAAGATCATTTTCAGTGTTGTAGTCTACAGTAGGATCACAATTGAAGGTTTGGGCAAATTAAAGGTGGTTGATCATTATTTGTAACATCATTTTTTGCAAAAAGAAATTATAGTGCAGTGGGCATAATCCATGCTCTTGGTGAGAGTTCAACCACTCTTCAATGTAGTGTGAGGAGCCCATGAGCTCTTTGATTACATAATATACACTCATACAAGATACAGTAGACAATCTTTCAAAATGCAAAATCTGCCACAAGTAGCTCATTAAGGATAAGTCTAATCTCGTGCCTCAATCCATGACCTGCAAAAGAATGTAAAGTTGTTTCTTTAACACTACTATTGCCCCTTTACATTCATGTCTCTCATAGCTGCTACATCACACAACTTTCAGATAAATCAAGGTATGGCCTCTTTGTTCTACAATTGTCGACCCTATTTCTCTTGGCTTCAAGTTTCATTCTTGTCTTGCAAAATTTCTTTGTTGCCACCACCTCAGTTCTCTCACCTCTTCAACCTCTGCCACCAACCTAGACTCTTCCAACATTGTTGTCGTGGCTCTTCATGTAATGTCCTTAGCAATTTCTGACCTTGTTTTCACCTTTTCATGCCTTGGACATTCCGTCAAACAGTTGTCTTGTAAAGTCTGAACTTGCTGTTTTGTGTTTTCAGTTTGCCCAATGCCAAAATCCAATGCCCCTTTTTACTGTAAAATTCTTCCACCAAAACCAGCTGATGCTTTCCAAATCGAATCCTCCAAATTTGGCCCTTGGCCACAAAATTTGCACAATGTGAAAGACTGAATTATCTTCCACTCCAATCCAGCTAGGGTTGACATTGCACAACCGAAACCAGTACCTTAGAGTCTTCAAACCCTCAGGAAAATTGCTAAGCATTCAAGCTCACCAATGTAGTATAAAGATGTCAACAACTCAAGATGCCCAAATGCAAAGACAAAAGCTCCTTATAAAGAATTCTCATCAAGTCTCCAAGAAGCTTCTAAAATAAAATATTATTTTATTCTTTTAAGTGACTTTTTTATATTATTTTATTCTAGTCACTTTATTATTAAATTAATTAAATATAAGGTCATCTTATGATATTATAATTTTGAGATAACTTTACAAATAATTAATCTAATAATTTATTCCCTTATTTCACCTATTAGCCTCCGGGAATAAATAAAGGCTAAAATAAACAACTCCTGGGTGGCAGCTAGAAAGGGGACATTACAGTCCTCCCTTCCCGGAATTACTTGCCCTCAAGCAATTCCAAGCTAGGATGCTCCAAAATCTGTTCACCTTCCCACGTGGCATCTTCTACTGACAAATCTCTCCATCTCACCAAGAACTCCTTCACCACCCTATTCCTCAACCTCTTCTCCCCAGTATCAATGATCTCCTCAAGAATTAGGACCAAATGTCTCTCCTCATCCAATGATGGAAGCTCAATTAAAGAAGTGACCCGCTGACCAAGTGCCTTTTTGAGGCACGAAACATGAAACGCATTATGGATCTTGCTACTCTCAGGTAGCTCCAACTCATAGGCAACCTCCCCAACACGCCTAACAATCCTGTATTGTTCATAGAATCAAGGCTTGAGCTTCTCTACACCACTCTTCTTCAGCGAAGACTGTCTGTAGGGCTGCAAACAAACGTAGACCAAGTTCCCCACCTTAAAACTATGCTCAACCCTGTGTCTATCCGCATAGGTCTTCTGTTGATTTTGTGTTGTCTGCAAGTTATCCTTGAGTGCCCTCAAGATGTCCTAACTTTCTTGTATCCAATCCTTGGCCTTAAGAGCTCTACTCTCTCCAAAAGCCAAATCCATAAACGATGGTGCATCATAACCATATAGAGCTCGGAAAGGCAACATCCCAATAGACATGTAATAAGCGGTATTATAACAATACTCTCCCAAGTGCAACCACTTAACCCATGCTCTTTGCTGCCCCAAAATGTAGTTGCACAAGTAACCCTCCAACCATTTATTTACAATCTCTATCTGGCCATTTGTCTTTGGACAGTAACTCGTGTTGGGTGTCAACTCAATACCTGCCAACCTAAATAGCTCCTGCCAAAATGCACTCAAGAATCTGCTATCCCGATCACTGACAATGAACCTCGATAAGCCATGCAGCCTGAATATCTCTCTACAGAATAGCTCAGCAACCTGTGGAGCCCTATACTCTATCGATATAGCGAAGAAGTGAGCATACTTCGTCAACTGATCCACCACCACATAGATGCAATATCTCCCATGCACCTTGAGTAGACTTGTGATGAAGTCCATGGAAATGCTCTCCCACTTCCCCTCTGGAATGGGCAAAGGCTGCAATAACTCTGCTGGCTATGAAAGCTCGGACTTGTTCTGCTGACAAGTCTCACACTCCCTGACATGTCTCAAGACATCCTCCTTGAGGCCCTTCCTTGAGAACCTCTCTCTCACCTGCCTGTATGTCTTGAAGTAGCCCTAATGGCCCGCTAAAGGAGTGTCATGTGAAGCCTGCAGTATCCTCTCCTTCAATTTGGATTTTGGAACCAAGTAGATCATGTCCTCAACTACTCGATATCTGTCATCCTAGACCAATCTATCCATCACCTCACAAGCAAACTTATTCTTGGAGTATTCCACCAATAAGAGGGATTTCCAATCTACGGAAATCTTGGAAAGTGAGCAAGTTGAAGGCCTCCTAGAAAGGGCATCTGCAACAACGTTCTTCTTCCCCTTCACATACTCTATATCAAAGTCATATGGTTGTATCCTGCTAACCCACTTCTGCAAGTATCTAAGACTATTGTGGTCAGTCCTCACTACAAACTTCCCTCCAACTAGATACTGCCTAAATTTCGCCAAAGCATGCATAATGGCGAGCATCTCCTTATCATAGATGGAGTATAGTTTCTTTGGTCCCCTCAACTTGCGGCTCTCATAAGCTATGGGGTGTCGGTTCTGCATCAACATTGTTCCTATGCCCTCACCCGAGGCATCACACTCCCGGACAAACGGCTGTGTGAAATCTAGAAGCGTCAAGACTAGACAACTACTCATCACCTCCATGAGCTTATCAAAAGCTCGTTGTGCCTCCTCTGACCAACTGAATGCACCTCTCTTGGTCAAATCTGTCAAGGGTGCTCCCAACTATGAAAATCTCTGAAATATTTCGAGCCAAATTTTTTCAAATTTTCAATTGCAACAAGCAAAGCATTACACAGTCGTTAGGGTTAGCAACTAAACCAAAACGATACTGAAACAACTCTAACCAAAATGTACACCAGGATCCCGATGAGGGCAAGGTGTGAGCATTGGTCAGAGGATCTGAATGAGGTAACAGAACTGGAAGGAACTCTAACCAAGAATGGCGCCGATGATGGTGAGCATATGGTCAGAGGATCTTCTACCACTACTAAGTACTGAAAGGAACTCAACACCAAGTATGTGCTACCCAATCCAGTATGGAGTTGAGGCGACCATATGGCGGAGTGCTAAGAATTACAATGCTTGAAGAGAAATAAGCTAGAATGTTGAAAGTAACTCGACACCCAGAATGTGCTTTCTAACCCGAAGTGGGAAAGGAGCTACCATAGGGTGGAGATGTGAGATATTACAAAGCAACTTCAGAATGTAAGATAAGCATTACAAATCAGAATTGAACAAGATTGAGAACTACTGCCAGTACTACTGTCAGTTTACAAAATGAAGAGCATTCGCCTGCCAAGAGCATATGAATTTAAAAGATTAGCATTACATCATATAAAGAACTCTCCTTTGCTTGATTAAGGATGCCAAACCAATAACTTCTCTCAAGGACTAAAATGATGATTCTGATTTTCACAGATCTGCACTTTAAATTAATAACCAGCATGCCTGTAACCCACTAAATTGCTTGTATAACACCCTAAACAGACCCAAAAGACTTCAAGTTTGATGCAATGGGCCTATAAAATGATGGCGCCTAGTTTAGTTATAAGAAAAGGCAGCTAAAAGAGGCTATTAATTAATGACATGGATCCCGAGGCACTCCAGAAAGTGCACCCTACAAGGAATGACGAATTTGCTTTATAAAATCATAAGCTTCATATTAAAATCTGCAAATATTCATGAAGGGTCGCTTCCAACAGAGAAAACCAATGAGACAATACCCAGAACAACTCTTTTTGTATTTTTTGACTTGTGATTAAAAACAACAATCCGCTATGAAGAAAATGCCATTCTAGAATCTCACTAAAATGCACAAATCTGAACTACAAAGCCACGCAATGACAATAATGCAGAAATCTTGATACAAAACACTCAGACTATACTATCTCACCACTAGTCGCTATCTTTCAAGCGAGAAGCAATGCCTAGCTAGGAGGCTTACATTCCTCGAAGCAATCCCACAGCCAATCTGGCAGCATAACATTCCTGTAGATAAAAGATACCAAAATGAAGACCCAAGGCTTTCTTTTATAACTTTTGAGAAGTCCCTCCAAAAGCTTCTAGAAGGTGCGCCCTAATCTCAAGATGCTTTTAGGGTTTGATCTAACCAAGCCTTCCTTCAAGATGGCGTACTTTTCACTTGATTGATTTAAAACAATTAAAATCTGACTTTCATAAAGGTTGGCATCCCTTTTTACCACTTTATTCTTCAACCTTTGGAATATTAAAATCCATTTCCAAATGAGGCGCCACCCATCAAAGTCCCTCTTTTTAAAACAACATAAAGTTGTTTCACTGGGCCAAGGGGTCATATCATTAAAATATAACATTAATATAACATTATTTAAATAAATGAACTTATCTCTCCATAATGCACCCCAAGGCCAAAATTGATCAAACCAACTGAACTGACTGAGGGGGGAGCCTGCTGAGCTGATGTTGACCGGACCACTGCTAAAAATAGAATTTACTAAAAATAGTAAATTCAGGAAGTTACTCAGAATGTAATGCAAGCGACACCTTTGCGAAGCTTTCTGAAAACCCAGAAAGAGTCCGCAATCCAAAATCCCAAACTCCGAGGTGTAGCCGTCATAACTTACTAAAAATAGTAAGTTCGGAAAGGTTGCCCGAAGCCATTGCAAGTCATACCTCTGCGAAGATTTCTGAAAACCCAGAAGGAATCCAGAATCCAAACATCCAAACTCCAACAAGCAGCACCCTGAATCTTCCAGAGAACCCATCAAATAGCTGCAAACCCTAATTCTGCCATTGACTTGCCGACAGCACACTGGGAATAGGCTACCAATCACTGAAAGGTGAAGTGCTAAAAACGGGGACATTACAATCTCCTTACAAACTGCCTGTAGTAACTGCATAATCCAAAGAAACCCCACAACTTTGTGAGTGTCCTAGATGGTGGCCAATCCAGTATTGCCTGTATCTTCTCCTGATGGACCTACACCCTCTGCGCATTGATCACATGCCCCAAGTAGAGTATCTCTCTAAGACCAAATTCACACTTTGAGGCCTTAGCATATAATGACTGCTCTCCCATGATAGTCAAAATTCCATCCAACTGTCTCAAATGGTCCTCCCAAGTCTTACTGTAAATGAGCAAGTCATCAAAGAATACTAGGAGAAACTTACACAACTGCTCATTGAAGATATGATTCATACAAGACTGGAATGTTGCAGGTGCATTAGTCAATCCAAATGGCATTACCAAAAACTCATAATGCCCATAATGACATCCGAATGTGATCTTATGAATGTACTACTCTCAAACCCTGATCTAGTGGTACCCTGAACGGAGATCTATCTTGGAGAAATAAACTGCACCATGTAACTCATCCAAAAGCTCATCGATCTTGGGTATCGGGTATCTATTTTTGATGGTTTTCTTATTGAGAGCTCTATAGTCAATACACATCCACATTGTCCCATCCTTCTTCACCAACACCACTGAAGAAGCAAAGGGACTAGAACTCGGTCTTATATGTCCCATCTGAAGCAATTCTTTGATTGCTTTCTCAATCTCATCCTTAAACTTCTTAGGATGACAATAGGGGGTAGTGATGATTGGCTTGGCCCCCTCCAACTCAATAGTGTGCTCAAACCCACGGTGAGGTGATCTCCCTGGAGTAATCTCTCCAAACGCTCTGTCATGCTTCCCCAACAACTCCTGAATATCAATGTGATATGGCTGCCCTGAATCTAGAGTCCCCTTGCTTGTGATCAAGCACTCAGCTGCCCATGCTATGTCACCATGCCTGAAAATACTCTCCATGCGTTTGGCTGACACCATCTTGGGTGCTCTAGTCAACATACCCCTAAGCACCACTCTCCTGCCATTTATAGCTCTGAACTTGAGCTCCATGGTTTGAAAGTTCTAAGTGTATTTCCCAAGTGAGTGTAACCATTGAATCCCAAGAATAGCATTGGTATCCCCTAAGTCCACCACATAGAAATCATCGGTGACTGTATAATTGCCCAATGTGATAGGCAACTGTTGAACCCTCCGTGTACATGTCATACTATATCCATTTGCCACGATCACATTAAAACCCTCAAACTCCTCAACTGACAACTTTTGTTTTGCTACTAGAGCCACATCAATGAAATTGTGGGTGGCTCCACTGTCAATCAATACTATGATGTGTTGTCCCTATAAAGATCCCCTTACTTTGAAGGAGTTTAATCTCGATGTACCTGATAAGGTAGCAACTGTGCTACTCTTGCCCCCATCCTCTTGAGGCTACTCCTCATCTAAACTATTGTTGTCCACAACATCATGTCCATGCTCCTCCTCATCCTCACTGTCTGAGGCTACCTCAATGAAATGAGCCTTTCCTTTTCCCAAGCAACGATGTCCAGCCTCCCATTTTTCCTTGCAATGATAGCAAATGCCTTTCTCCCTACACTCCTTGCGGAAATCCTCAATAGACTTGTTCTTCCCATGGCCATCTTTAGAGAAAGGCTTCTTTCCCTTATCCTTTGAAGAGAATGAGCTGTGAGAGGGGTATTTGTTCTTTTGATTGCTTGAGAACTTGTTCCCCTGATTGCTAGACTCCATGTATCTAGCCTTCTTGATTGCCTCCTGTAGTGAAGTAGGGTTGAGAGCCTTAACCCAACCTCTCAATGGATCCATCAAACCATCCATGAATAGGACCAGCAACCTCCTCTCTGAAATATCAGTCACTAAAACAGCCAACCTCTGAAAATCAGCAATGTATGTATCCAATGATCCCCACTGCTTGAGCTAAGCTAACTCCTTGAAATGGAGTTTTGGATCCTTCACATCAAACCTCTCAATCAAATGCTCAGTGAACTCTGCATAGGAAGTAATCTAATCATGACCCATTGTCACCAATCCATGATGCCACCACTCGTGTGCAACTCGATCCAAATGTATGGTAGCATATTTGATTGCTTCCTCTTCGGGCATAGGATTAAGTTGAAAATATGTATCAACCTTTTGCACCCAAGCTCGTGTTGACATCTTCCCAGACCCATCAAAATAGAGAAAACTTAATTTGCCTACCTTCCTCCTAAGTTCATTGTGTTGCTCTCAGTTACCTCTGCCAGGTCTATGTCTCAAAGCCGAGTCTATGAACTCACGAAGAGAAACATCATGTTGGAACCCTGGACTAGCATTAAGCCATTCCTGTCTAAGTTGCTCCTGCAACTTGATCATTGAGGGCTCATTATCTACTTGCGGCTCTTCTCTTGTCGGAAAGATTGGCATCATAGGTCTTGACCCTGTTTGTATGGTTCTATGGTTAGGAGTCATGTTGTAGAAACCCTAGGTTTCCCCCTGTTACTGCTCTGACTGATATTTTTAGGTTTTCTGACGTTTTCTAAAGTTTTGTGATTTTTTTGCAATTTTGGATTTTTAATGCATTTATTGAACAGTACGGCTTTGACAGAAATTTGTAATAAATTCAAATAAAAATACTAAGACTTCAATAAGCTTGTGAAATGCAATAATAACTGAAGGCGTATCCTTTATTAATCAAATGAACTCATATAACAATGATCAGACATCATGCAATATAGAATATTGAATTTTTATTGTAATAGGAACCTGGTAAATCTGCTTGCTGTTGCTGCACAAATTTGTACGGCTGTGTAGACTCCCTGCTATCTCCCTCCGTCTGGCAAGCACAATATGTTCCAGTGGTATTGGCGCCCACTTTGAAGCAAACTGGAGATCTCAAATGAAGGCGTTTATTTTAATCTGAAGAGTACGGCCAAGGGACAATGGTACGGCCCTGTCAGAAGTACGGCCTGGCAGAAATCAGCTTTTAAATTGTACGGCCTCCTCAAAATTGATGTCCAAGACTCTGAATATGGTGCGCCCCAGCCAATGAATGATCTCTGGAAACAAATACTGAAGGAAACCTCTGACGAATAGTAAACTCTGAAGCTCTGTAGTTTTCTCTGAGTAAGAAAACCTCTGCAGGCAATAAATCAAGTGATATTGCACACTCTCTGAATTGCTTTCCGCTGGATATGGCTCGTTCTCCAAGGAATCGAACGTGAAACCCTAAGTCTCAGGCTCAGACCAAAAATTGATCAATATCAAACTCAATAATCTCATAATGGCGCACTTCCCAATGCAAAATCCTCTAATACACTGAAAAGTGCGATTCCCTTGAAAATAGGGTTTTAATGAAATATTAATATTTTAATAATTTCAACTCTCCATAGTTCTCCACTGAATATTTAAATATTAATAAAATATCAAACTGGCCCCTTTTTCATGATGGCGCACCCCTCAAGGAATTCACTTAAGTTATAACATTAAATTATAACTTTATATTATAAACGTTAATTAATTAATATTTAATCAATACGATCAAATATTAATATCTCCCTTATTTCTAACCCGTTTACTGATCCGTCTGATGCTGACAGACTCTGAAGTGATTCCTGATGCCGCCACAGCCAACTGCTAAAAATAGCAGTGGTCCCACACTGCCTGCCAAGAACTGCTAAAAATAGCAATTCTGCAAATATCCTCCGATCGAGCCAGAACGAAAGACAACTGATCAATCCCTGCTGACTGAAGCTGAGCCAAGCTCTGAAGTGACCCCCTATCCAGTCCATCGGCCTACGAGGGTCGTGTGATAGGCCAATCCTGTCGTCTGAGAGATGTCACTGAGAAGGGGACATGACAGTCCGCCCCTCCTGAAATTGCTTGTCCTCAAGCAATCTCAATGCCGGATGCTGCAGAATCTCCTCACTCTCCCATGTCGCATCCTCAACCGGCAAATCTCTCCATTTCACCAGATATTCCCTGATAGTCCTCCGACGCAACTGTCTCTCCCTATACTCCAGGATGGACTCAGGTACTAGAATCAACTTACCCTCATCGTCTAAGGGTGGTAACACTGCAGATGGTACAACACGATGACCCAACGCCTTCTTGAGGCGTGACACATGAAATACATTGTGTACCCTGCTCTCAGCTGGAAGCTCAAGCTCGTAAGCCACCTCGCCAACTCTCCTCAGGATCCTGAAAGGACCGTAATAGCGCGGCTTAAGCTTCTCTGACCCACTCTTCCTAAGAGTGGACTGACGGTAGGGCTGAAGCATGAGGTAAACCATATCACCAACCTCGAAATGCCTCTCCGTCCTCTTCTGATCTGCATATTGCTTCTGCTGATTCTGTGCCTTTGCAATATTCTCCTTGAGGGCCCTCATAGTGTCCTGACTCTCCTGCAACCAACCTCCTGCACTCGGCACTCTACTGTCGCTCAATAACAGATCAAGGAAACTCGGCGCCTCATACCCATATAGCGCCATGAAGGGTGACATCTGAATGGTCATATGGAATGTCGAGTTGTAGCAATACTCACACAAATGTATCCATTTGACCCACGCCTTCTGCTGCCCTGCTATGTAGTTCCTGAGATATCCCTCCACCCACTTATTAACTATCTCTGTCTGCCCATCTGTCTGTGGATGGTAACTGGTGCTCGGTGTAAGCTTGGTCCCGCAAAGCCTGAAGACCTCCTGCCAGAAGTTACTCAGGAACCGGCTATCTCTGTCACTGACAATGCTCCGAGGCAACCCATGAAGTCTGAATATCTCTCGAAAGAACACCTCTGCCACAGTAGCAGGCTGTGTAAATTAAATTGGTGATGAGGAAGAAGTGGGCATGCGCCGTAGAAGCGATCCACAACCAGTATACAATGCGCCCTTGAACTGGGGAGCGGCTCCCGTGATAAAATCCATCAACGGGCATTCCCACTTCTTTTGTCCGGAGGCGTAGTGAACCCTGTAGGGTGAGTGTTCTGGCATTACTGGCGACAAGCAGGGGCACTCCGCTTTTATCTTGAGAACGCATCTCTCTTGAGACCTTTCCGTGAACCTCTCCGATATGCACTTTTGTAAGTCTTGGAAGTAACCGAGATGTCATAACGTGGGGAATATCATGAAGGCCCTCATAAACCATGTTCTTCACCTCGAGGCAGGGAATCAAGAAATATCCTGTGCTTGTAAATGATCAAGTCATTCACAAGTGTGTATCTAGTGTCAACCGCTGATCCCTCGACAATGCTGGAGGCCCAACTGTCCTTGGCATACTCTGCCACTATCAAATGCCTCCAATCCTCTACAATCTGAACCATAGTGCCTAAATACGGTCTCCGTGATAGTGCATCTGCCACTACGTTCTGAGTACCTTTGATATACGAAATATCAAAGTCATAAGCCTGCAGCTTGCTGACCCACTTCTGTTGTCTGTCGTTGAGATCTCGCTGCCCTAAAAAGTGTCTAAGACTGTTATGATCAGTCTTGATGCAAAATTTGCTGCCAACAAGATATTGTCTAAATTTTGCCAAGGCATGCATAATCGCGAGCATCTCTTTGTCGTATATGCTATACAACCTCTCGGGTCCTCTGAGCTTGCGGCTCTCATAAACTATAGGGTGCTTGTCCTGCATAAGCACCGCGCCAATGCCCTCACCTGATGCATCACATTGAAGCTCAAACGGCTTCGTAAAGTCTGGTAGTGCCAAAACAGGGCAAGTGGTCATCAACTCCTTGAACTTCTCAAAACACTCCTGTGCCTCGGAAGTCCAAACAAATGCCCCCTTCTTCATCAAATCTGTCATCGGGGCTGCATGTCGTGAATAACCATTCACGAATCTGCGGTAGAATCCACACAAACTGAGAAGCCCTCTCAACTGTGTCAGGTTCGCCGGTGTGGGCCAATCAACAATGGCGCGGATCTTCTCAGGATCCATACGCACTCCATCCGCACTGATAATATGACCAAGGTATAGCAATTCGGTCATTCCCAGGTCGCACTTGGATTCCTTGGCGTACAAGGACTCCCTCTCCAAGATGCTCAATACAGTCTCCAAATGAGCCAGGTGCTCCTGCCAAGTCCGACTGTATATCAGAATGTCATCGAAGAAAACCAACACAAACCTCCTCGGTGAAGAATGAAATACTGTTCATAGTAGGCGAAGGTAGGCGTTAGTGAGCCCAAATATGGCATCCTCGAACTCGAAGTTCCCACAATGACATCTGAAAGCTGTCTTCTCTATGTCCTGCTCACGGACTCTAATCTGATGATAACCCGACCGTAAATCAATCTTCGTAAAATAACATGCCCCATGAAGCTCATCAATCAACTCATCTATCCTCGGTATCGGGTATCTGTTTTTAATCGTCCTCTTATTCAGGACCCTGTAATCAATGCACATGCGCAACGTTCCATCCTTCTTCTTCACCAATACCACAGAAGAAGCGAACGGCGACTTGCTAGGTCTAATGTGACCCATAGCCAATAACTCCTTTATAGTCTTCTCAATCTCATCCTTCAATCTTTTCGGATGCCTGTAAGGAGTTATCATGACGGGTTTTGCACCCTCCTCGAGCTCAATGATGTGCTGTATCCCTCTATCTGGAGGTCTACCTGGCGGAATATCACTGAACACCTTATCATGCTTGATTCTGATCTTCTGAATGTCCGGATGATACTTTGTCTTTTGCTGTCCCTCCTGTAAAGGTGCTAAATGACACTCGGCAGCCCACTCTACCATGTCATGACGCATGAGCCGCTCCATTCGGCGAAAGGAAATTGTTTTAAGGTCGCTGTCCCGTATTGCCTTAAGAATGTGAGTCTTCCCGTCGACCTCAAAACGTATCTCCATATCCTTGAGACGAAGTGTGACCTCCTCCAGTGAGTGCAACCACTTCATTCCCAATACTAAATCGATGTCTCCCATATTGACAACATAATAATCTGCCTTGAACTCATAGTTGTTCAAGCGTAATGGAAGATCTCTAATCATGCGTTCGCATCTCAAAGTGTACCCATCTGCCACTTTGACTCTGATGCCCTCAAACTCCTCTGTGATAAGCCCTCGTTTCTCAACGAACCTAGCATCAATGAAATTATGCGTAGCTCCTGTATCCAATAGGGTAATGACCCTCTGACCTGCTAATACACCACGGAGCCGGAAAGAACCCTCCTGCTGAATGCTAGACAATCTGCCCTCCTGTATCTGAAGCTCGGGCTCTACCTCCACTCTATGCTCTGGAGTCTCTGTCTCTGACTCATCTGAATGCTCAGGCTGCTCTGAATTTTCTGATTCTGAGTCTTCATAGTATGCCCACATAACACGATTCGCCTTGCCCTTAGGTCTTAGAGGGCAATCGTGATTGGCATCATACGGTCCCTTGCAGTAAAAGCATAACTTTTTCCTGCGAAGGTCATTCAGGGCCTCACGATCCAAGGGTGGGAAGGCTGATTTACCCTTCGAATCGTTTCTATAATCTGATTTGTTTTTGTTATAATCAGATTTGTCATTGTTTTTATTAAACCCTTTGTTGTCTCGGAGCGATGAAGAACCTCTGGAGTTAAATTTGTTGCGGGCTCACGGGAACTCCATGTTACGATGCCTTCCTCATGCCTCTGTAATGATGGAGGATCAAAGGCTTGTATCGGCCTTTAAGTGGAACAAATCAAACCCTCCATAAAAAGTACCAACGCCTCTCCGGATATGCTCCGGAACCATGGCGGAGAGTCTCACGAGTAGCCGATATAGATCTAAAGGCCCTTTTCTGCCTCAAAGCTATTGCCAAATCGTGGAGTCTCCGGATCCTTCCTATCAAATCTCTCCACCAACCTGTCTACGAACTCCTGATATGAAGTGATCCTATCATGATGTAGCGTCACCATACCGTGATGCCACCAGTCATAAGCTACTCCCTCGAGGTGCAGTGTAGCATATCGGATAGCGTCTCTCTCAGCAATCGGACGCAAGGTAAGGAATGTATCAAGCTTGCTAATCCAAGCTTGGGCTGTCATCTTCCCACTGCCATCAAACATCACACCCGGATTCAACACATTGGTTGCATGTTTGAGGTCATTATTCTGCTGTCGGGGTCTCCAATCCTGACGAGCCGTATTGTGTTCACGCCTCTGTGTGATAAAACGGTCAAAAGTGATCCGTTCTCTGACTGCAGGAGGTATCAACTCCCACTCCTCGTTTGCTGCCATAAGGTTATCAGCAAACAAATCATCCCGATCCTCCTCTGGCATAGCCTCATCGGGCTCTTGTCTCGTGAACGTAGGCCTTGTAGGCCTATCAGCTGTCCGTGACACTGTCCTAGGTGCTCTCCGTGACCCAGCATCACTCCTGTCATCGTCACGATGTGGTGACGGTCTCCTTGAAGTCCCTAATCTGCGATTGCAGCCTTTTTGGCATGTACATCATGGATGGCGTCTGCCACGAAGATCACGAGTGCAGTAGACCTGCGGCATCATCCTAATCTTCGGTTGTTATGGGGGATGTCGTAGAAGGTATATGCGATTTCTCCTCATTATTCCCTATCATTCACATCGACCATGATTTCCGGTACTGCTCAAGCTGGAACGCCTTTCAAGCAGACATGCGTCTGGCGGTGTAGTACATGTATGTTCCTCACAGTTTGCATGTGATGGCCAAACCCTAGGATGAATCAAGCTCACGATACCCTTGTAAAACCCACATTTCCCCACGATACTATACGATAGATTCTCAATGGCAATGTTTTCTGACGTTTTTGGGTTTTTGCAATTTTTTTGTGTTTTTGATGCAATGATAGAAAGGTACGATTTTGCTAATAAATGGAAATAAATTCACTAAAAATCAAATAGCTCTGGAAATACAACAATAACAATGCCAGTATCCTTTATTCAACTTTTCAAGTGATTACAATGATACCCAGAAGAAAGCAATGTATAAAAGAAGAATTTTTATTGGGAAAAGAACCTGATTTTCTGGTACGGCTGAAGGTACAAATCAATACAGCAGAAATAAATATGATCTCTTTCCTTCCCTCTGGCATGCACAAATTCATCAACTGGTATAGGCGCCTCCTTCAGAGCAAACTGGAACCCTTAGACAAAGGCGTTGATTTTTATTTGATGAAGACGACTTAATGACAGAAGTACGGCCCTGGCAGAGGTACGGCCTGTCAGAAAGCTGCAATAAATGTGGTACGGCCTCCTTAAAATTGATGACTTAACCTCTGTGGAAGATGCGCCAAGAAAGTTAGATGATCTCTAACACTAAACAACTGATAATACTGAAGATGTAAATTCCTTTGAAGCTCTGTATTTTCCTCTGAATAAGAAAACCTCTGTGGCAATAAATCAAGTGGTATTCCACACTCTCTGAATTGCTTTCCGTTGGAGATGGCTCGTTCCCCAAGGCAAACGAACATGAAACCCTAAGTCTCAGGCTCAGACCAAAATTGATCAATATCAAACTCAATAATCTCATAATGGCGCACTTCCCAATGCAAAATCCTCTAATACACTGAAAAGTGCGATTCCCTTGAAAATAGGGTTTTAATGAAATATTAATATTTTAATAATTTCAACTCTCCATAGTTCTCCACTGAATATTTAAATATTAATAAAATATCAAACTGGCCCCTTTTTCATGATGGCGCACCCCTCAAGGAATTCACTTAAGTTATAACATTAAATTATAACTTTATATTATAAACGTTAATTAATTAATATTTAATCAATACGATCAAATATTAATATCTCCCTTATTTCTAACCCGTTACTGATCCGTCTGATGCTGACAGACTCTGAAGTGATTCTTGATGCCGCCACAGCCAATGCTAAAAATAGCAGTGGTCCCACACTGCCTGCCAAGAACTGCTAAAAATAGCAATTCTGCAAATATCCTCCGATCGAGCCAGAACGAAAGACAACTGATCAATCCCTGGCGAAGTGAGCCGTCGAAGTGACCCCTATCCAGTCCATCGCCTACGAGGGTATTATGATAGGCCAATCCGTCGTCGAGAGATGTCACTGAAGGGGACATGACACGCGAATATTTCATTGGGGACGGTGAAGTGGGTGAAAGAAGGGATCCTAATGAGATTCATAGTATGCAGCAAATTATGAATGATTTGGCTAAAGTGCAGCAGCAGGTGACTCAATTGTTAACACAAATGATGCAAAATATGAGTACAAACAAGGAAGATTAGTCATTAACTATGTTAGTTGTGATTTTATCAGTCATCTGCCACTTCTTTTTCACAATTTTCTGTTGGTATCGACACTTACAAAGTGCAACATAATTTGAGTTTACTTGTGGCATGGTTTTGTGGTTCTCCTACCACCTTTGGCACCTTTCCTAATTGGCAATGCCATCAAAAACTCATGATTTTTCACTTAGCACTTGTATTCTTCTTTTGCCCATCGGACATTCACCTAATGACAGCAACTGGGTTATGCTTTTTCACTGGCCCAACCACTGTAAATGTGCAACTTTTACTTAAACTCATTCATGTTTTGTTGTGTTTTTCCTTCACTTAAGTCGTGCTTTTGGACGAGTTATGCCACCTAAAAAATGCAACACTTAAACTCTTTTCACTTGACATGTTGGTCGCTCTTTGCTTATGACATTGCCATGATTGTCATGTTTTTCTTAAAGGATTGCCACTTAAATAGTGTGACATGCATGATACTTTGACTTAAGTTCTTTCTTTGTCGAACTTTGATCTTGTCTTTGCCACCCTTGGCATGATTTCTTACATGGTTGAACCATTGTAAAAGTGAGAAGTCCTTTTTTAACCACTATTTTTATAGAGCGGGATTTTATTGGGTCTTTGCCACCATCCTTTTATATTCCATTCTTCATCCACCTGTGTTGGAGTGATCTTAACATTCTCCACATTTGATAATACTCATTAATGGGCAACCTAAAAAACAAACTAACAAAAATAGACCAATACTTGATGACTTGGTAATTTGACAGGAAAGATAACTCGCTTGGCATTGAAAATATGACAAGAATGACACATTTACTGACAATAATTTTGACTGCAGGCAAATCTTTGCAGACTACCAATTTTGGTACTAACAAATTGCAAATGTAGATTAGGTGGTGCTCTAGCACAAACTATTAACATGGAGTACCCTTGTTTCCCATTTCATTCTATTGATACACTTTTTGTAGACAAACATCTTAGCCTACTTATTGTTCTCTCTTCTTATTTGTATCACTTTGGACTGTGATAAGTAAATTCAATTACAAAACATGGCATAAACTTTCATTTAAAATCAGCACAACGCATGCCTATCAGTATGTTTCTGTCCTCTAAACTCTCTTTAACCAATGAGCACAAGAGCAAAAACTTCAATGTAATATATTATTATTAATATGAAATATTTATGTAAATTCTATATAAAATTTCCCTATTTTTGAGAAAACCTCTGGGAGATGTATGGGGATGTCAGATGAATTCTCCTCATGTCTGGTGATGTCCCCATACACATCTCAAAGACAGACATATTTATGAGGTGGGATAAGAATACAAGGGTCAGGATCTAATCTTCTAGGTTTCCATGTTATTATTTGTAAGTTTTAATTGACAATATTTTAATTTATAATAACCCTTTTTCTAATTTTAGTAGTGTTTCTTGTGCAAAACCACCTGTGTTACAGTTTGTTGATTGAATGGCAGGAGCTTCACTGTTGTTTTTCAAGCCAACTTTTACCTTTTAGTGGATTTGATAGTGGGAATATATTGCACTGTTTTCATTTTTCATGCCAAATTGATTGCCTAATTATCGAGTTATTCTTTTTGCATTATAGTTTATAACACACCCATTTGATTTTGAAACCTTTCCAAAGTTATAATATATTAAAGAACTACAATCCTACAAAATCAATAGAAGATTATGAAGGTAATCGATTACTTATTATAGTAATTTGATCTCATAGAATGGTCTTTCTTTTGTGTCTCCAGATAAATAGGTAGACAATAATCTTTCAAAAGATCTGTAGTAGAGTGAAAAACAAGCTTTTAACTTTTAGGAATATTAGAATTTCTGGTGTCTTCTATGTTATCATCAATGCCAAACATTTGGAATAGTCATAGAGTTTAATGTTTGTCTTGACTTGTGTATTTGTTTCAATTCTTTTTTTCTGAAGGTATTCATGAGAACAAAAATTCCATCTTTGTATTACATTACACTTTTGAATACACCCACAGATTTCTTATTCATTGCATATTGTAAGATTCTGATAATTGTGATTCCTCATTTTGTAGGGAGTAAACCTGAGGCTGAAACCTGGGGCTAAAGTTGCTCTTGTAGGACCTAGTGGGGGTGGTAAGGTAATACTGTAAACCTTCTCATTACAACTATTTATTTCACATTTTATGCCTGAGAATAGTTGCTAAAGTTGTTGTTTTACTTATTTCCATTCTTTTTTTATTTTTTGACACTCTAATATGTGTAGAGATTTTGTTTGGCAACATTTTGTAGACAACAATTGCAAACTTAATAGAAAGATTCTATGATCCTATTAAGGGAAAGATCCTTCTTAATGGAGTGCCTTTGGTGGAGATCTCACATCAACATTTACATGAAAAGGTATTTCAGCTTGCTTTCTGCCCAATATACACAAAATCATTCATGAAAACCGGTGTGAAAGGTGTACACAAAAACATTGTCACACATTGAAACTTTAAGTAATAATTGCGCTTAAGTTCAAATTCTTTTGTAAGGATCTTGCCTTGGGCATTAAATTTTCAGTATTGGATCAACCAAAATCCAAATGCTTCTTCTGGCCGAATTTTTAAAGTTTTTCCACCTTGTTTGTGTTAGAAATGTAGGTTTTTTTTCCTGCTGATAGCATGTCTCATAAATGAATTGTGGTTAGCCCCATTCAACTGGTCTGATTGGACTAGGTCGGAAATGTTTCTTCTGGTTAGAACTTAGGATTATTCATTTTATTAAAAAAATGGTATTAAATGGATAGTCTGGATAAGCTTTTTAAAGCAATATGTTCTAATTTGCAAGTACTGTCAAAACATTGCCTGGTTTTGAAGGTTAAAATATGTGAACCATGATTTTACCTTGGGGATTCCATAAACAATAAAAAAACTTGTTTCTGGAAGCTAGATCTCTAAGGCCAATACCTTTGAGGATTCCATGGATATATTGAAAAAGAAGGCATAAATATTTTTGAAACTGGACAGATGGTCAATGGAGCTATCGAATTACACACCATATACAATAGTGGGCATTAAGTATGCATATTCAAATGCATAAGATATGTGTACATTATATCCCTAAGCCAATAGGTTACAGAAAAATATGGGCTGGTAGTAGGTTGTCGACACAATATAGTTCTAGCCAACTTTGTAGAGGTAAGAAAGAATCAACCACTTGAGTGCCAATATGAGCATCAGAACTATGCTAGAATCTAAACAAGGCAAGCTAACAGAAGAAGCAGAGAATAAATAGCTGTTAACTCTGCAATAGAATGATACAATTAGTATCCTGAGACAAACTTGTGTACAAATTTCAATTTCTTTTATACCTTGTACATTCTATGCACTAGCTATTTGACTGTGTTAGTTTAACTGCTGAAAACCATCAAATTTGCCAGTCTATCAGATGTAATCATTTTTTATCTTGCTAACATAAAATCCTGTATTAAAAATAAATAAGAATATATAGTCAAAGTGTGCAGTCTGGTCACTCAATGAGTTCCCCACCCTCATGATAGTTCTTGAGCGAGCACCCTTAAATTACATTCAGGAAGGGAATATGTCTACCCTTTTTTTGGGTATTTATCATAGTTGCTGGAAGACGCGCCTCCCCCCCTCAAAGACGCGTCTTGGAGACGGAGACACGTCTCGGAGACCAGTACCGTCTCCGGAGATGTCTCCAAGAGGCTGGAGACTTCCACTGAAGTTTCCCCAGTACCCTGCCGTCTCCTGCTGCAGAAAACGACGTCTCCCGCTAAAATACCTAAAAAAACTTTAAAGTTTAAGCATTTGAAACTTGAAAAATTAAAGCATAATGTATTTGACACGTCTAAGAGTGATTAAATTATTGTTTTGAAAGTTCAATGTCATCATATTTTCAGATTTTCTATAGATTACTAATTTTATTTTCAGATTTTCTATAAATTATTAATTTTTAATTTTTTACTTTTTTTATTTATATTAAAAAAAAATGGAGTCTCCAAGTACCCCTGTCTCCTATTTAAAAAAAAAAGCCGTACCGGTACTGGTACCAATCTCCCGTACCAGTACCAGTACCAGTCTCACGGCAACTATGGTATTTATTGTGCAAATGATTTTAGACTTTTGATTTTGATATTGCAGTTATGATTGGGGTATTTCCCCTAGTAGATACCTGGTGAGGTTTGTTTAGGGTTTGCTTCTATCTCTTTCGCTTGCAGATTAGATTGACCCAAAGATCACTGTTCAAGTTCTCTGAGCTTGAAAGTCCACATCCCCTTGAATGAGGCTTTCAAAGTGATTATTGGATTGATTAGATGGGATTTGGTTTGCATTGCAAGCTGTTGCATGACTTTATACTAATGTCCCATTGGTATGCATTCTCAGCTCTCTAGAATCACAAGGGATATCCCTCAGCATTCCAAGCGCTTGGAGATGAGCATAAAATGTTCCCCTAACATTCCCTAATATTTTTAATATTTTATTCCTCCTAGCTTTCCCCAAGACATTTTGACCACTTAAGAGAGTTGCCTTGTGGAGGCTCTATTTTTGTTTTGAATTTCAGGTATGGTCCTTCGGCCTTCCCATAGTCTTCAAAGTTGTTACTTGGCAAAACATGGCAAACCCAATTTTGACTTCGACACGGGAACTTAGGAAAACTTGGAAAATTGAAAAAACTACGTAAATTCATCAACTCGGCAAGACCAGGCAAAAACTCAGCAAAGATCAGCATTGGGCAAGTTATCAGCATGGACTCCCATGCACTCACTTTGAGTCCCAGACTGCAACTCGCTGAAACTCACATGCAAGTAAGTCGACAAGTAACTTGAACACAGTTTCACCTCAGGAGTACTAGCGTTTTTCTCATGAGTTTAAATCTATGGTCCTGTCATTCCTAGAGCATCTAGGATATCTCATAGATGCTAGGACATACCCAATGGCATGCAGATTTAAAACATTAAAAACAGAAGTAAAATGTGCAGCCAAGATTGGTTGGGATCCTGCTGGAGGAGCCAACTGATTCAAAGGCCGGCATTTATGAACAGCTATTGAGGTGCATGATAGATTTGTCAGATGACAACTTGAATTATTGAGCTTGCTGCTTCATGCTTGTAGCTTAAAAGTACGATTTTTATATTATGATTTTCTGATTCTCATTGTCATATAAGACCTATGTAGTAGTTATAGTTATTTTCATGTTAATATAACAACCAGATGTTTGCAATTTTACATTTGTATTTTGTGAAACTCAAATTTCAATATCTATGTTCAAAATCATGTTATTTACATTTACATTTTAAATACGGCTCTTTAAAATGTTTTTATTATATTTGATAATGCCCATGAAAAGCTTTAAACTTTTTATTTTTTAAATCAATGTATAGATTTTATTTTCTGTCCCCTGGCCTATGCCCTTGCCATTCCCAAAATCTGGCAAAATTTTTGCTGTACCTGAAAATGTCTTACCATAAAAGAGAGATCCTATCAGCTCCTCTGCTCAACTTTGTAACCTTAATCTACTGTATCTTTGCATTCTCACATTCTATTATTACACCTTTAGCAACTAGAGGAGGCTCTCAGACTGAATCCACTCATATTGGAGCAAAAGGGGCCCTTGGCTTATATTTATGATGAGATATGGAGAGTTCATTTTTGTCTCAAATTTATTTAGATTTTCATCTTACTTGAGCAATTGGGTGCTCAAAGTCCTATGTTAATGACCTTTGGAGGCTCATAGTTATTGATTATTACCAGTGTTCCACGGAGTTTCGGGGACAGGGACGGGGGGACGGCGGGGGACGCGTTTCCGAGATGGGAGACGGGGGGCCTAAGTTTGGGGATGGCAGGGGACGGCGGGGGGACGGCGGCAGGGGGGTGGTGGGGGAGCGGTGCTGAAATACATATAGTACTTAAAAAATTAGTTATAAAAAGATGTATAACAATATAATTATATAATTGTAGAAGCCTAAGGATAGTAAAGTTAACACATAAAAACAAAACTTAAAACTTTAAAGTTTAAAGCTTAAACACAATAACACATTGCAATGATATATCATTTCATTGAACTAGTGAACCATTGAACATTGAAAATCAAAATGAAAATATAGACATTGGAAAATGCAACAAGAACTAGATGTTTCATAATTTGAGTTTCATAATCATGATTCATGAGTCATAATTACAATCAACTATCCCTATATCATCAATGTTCAAACTTCAAAACTTCAAAAACAAAGTACAAAATAGTAAATGCTAATAGTAAATGGCTCCAGGCTAATGGCCTCATGCCTCTGGAAGTCTCCTAGAAGTTTACTTCGAGTCTCCCAGATTTTGCTTGGAGTCTCCTAGAAGTTTCCCTCGAGTCTCCCAGAAGTTTCCTTGGAGTTTCCTTGGGTGGAGGGGACTTCTGGAAGTCTCCCTGAAGTTTCCCTGAAGTCTCCCAGAAGGGGACTTCAGGGGGGACGGCGGGGGGACGGCGGGGAAACGGGGGGACGGCGGAGGGACGTTTCCTAGGCGTCTCCCCGTCTCGGAAACGGGTGGTTTTTCCGGGGGGACGCGTCCCCGTGGAACACTGATTATTACACAGAGCATAACGATTTTGCGTAGCAAATACCAACAGATAAGGATGTGCTGGTGAAGTCGCACTGACATATTTGCAAGAACAAGAAACCATCAAAACTGTTTTTCATCAAGGTGTAAAACAGAATGAGAGAAGACTACAATGGCTAAGGGTTGTGGAAAGAAAACTGTAAAAACAGCATAGAAGAAACTTGACACCAAGGACAAAAAGAGCACATTTAGGCATCATCACAAGGACAATAACTTTAAGGATCAATGTTGGCCACTGCATTCCAGAGTTAATTATTGCAAACAGGGTTGACAGTAAGTTTCTAATGTCATAATGAGAGTTTAAAGAAGTGGATGAGGTCATACCTTTGGTGTCATCAATTGTTGCACCAATGAAGACTGCATCAAGTAAGGTTACATGAATAATGAAGGCTCCACCATGTAGAACTGTGCCAAATCAGACTCGCTAAACAAATTGTGCCAGACTAAATAATGGAAATATTTATTCACAAGGAATCAATCAAGAACCTCAACAGTTTTCTATGAATTGATTGACAACAATGAGTGGGATGTAACTGGAATCTTTGAATTCAGTTGTCAGAAAAATTACAACAATGAGTGGGTTGCAACTGGAATCTTTGAATTCAGTTGTCAGAAAAATTCCATCTTTGTATTGCTGGATAAAAACTCTAGTTGAGAACATACAATTACCTAGACCATATATGTTGGATTGGATCATTAATGATTTAGAAATGCAATCTAACATTGTGGATTCAAGTTATTGATATTGGCAAAGTTACTGATGTAGAGACGCAACCTAACAATGTGGATTCAAGTTATTGATATTGGCAAAGTTACTGATGTAGAGATGCAACCTAACAATGTGGATTCAAGTCATTGATATTGACAAAGTCCTTTAATAAGATTAACTGTGATGTGTGGCCCTCTGTGTTAATGAAGAGGTGAAAGAAATGTCCATTTCTTTGGAGTCGGATACCTTACTTTACCAAATATTGCAGAAGTATCAGTTGATCAGAGGTAGCAAGCCATACTAGTGAACACATTTCAGTGCAAGGAGAAGATCTTGATGTTGTCAAGTACTCAAGTGGAGACATTTATGCTGATACGAAGTATACACTTTCTACAGCAAGGCTTAATGAATGAGAGGTAGGTTCAAGAAGTCATCTGCATAATCACCAAGTATTGAGCACAGCAATTAGATTCATGGGTTGACATTGTGCTATAATCAAATCAAGTATTTCTGGAGCGTAAAGGATTTTCCAACATAGTGTCTGATAGTCCTAGATTTCCTTAAACAAAGTGCTATCAACCTAATTGTCATCATATGCCTTGGAAATTATGCTTGCTTCTAAGGAAGATGGATCATGTTGCATGTGTGGAATTACCAGTGCTTAACAAGATAACCATCAAGAATCAACTTCCTTTGTCAAAGATACCATCAAAACAAATCAAAATTTTCATTAAATTTAACTTAAAAGTTAGTTTATTTCTAATTCACGATTCAAATAGAGGATACCTGGAAAGCAGTGTTCCTTATCACCAATTCATGATTCGGAAAGGGGATTCCCAGAAACAAATGATCAAGAATTGTACTAGTGGTTAGGAATGTTGTCTGCTTTATGTTATGCACCAATGCTACTCATGAATGAGGTTCTTGGACCATTTCATTTGTGTATTTTGATAATATTCTTTTGTTTAGTGGGATGTGGGAAGAGGTCTTGTTTAACTAGGTTTTGTAGATCATAGTGGAGAGTTGAAGATAGATCTGACTGAATTTGAGCCATTAAGACCTGACAAAATATCCACTAATTTAACCAAGGCATGTAACTATGTGGAAGCAACACAATATCTTCACAAATTATTTGAATAAGCTTTTGGAGTTTATACCACCATCGATTATCTTATGTGAAGGCACATGAGGTTGGTTTCCAAATCTTGAAACAAAGATGTGCATGAGACCAACCTAAGGGCAACCTAATCTTTAGATTTCATTCAAGAATGAAGTTGATGCTTTAAGCTATGTGCTAGGATTGGTACTATAAGCTAGGACTCATTTAGTATTTTACTCATCATGAGCAGTGATCAATTACCTAACTTTCTATAAGGAATTGTATGCCATAGTTGAGTCAGTGAAACATTAAATCCATCATTAGCTAGGAAAGGAGACTGTCATGCACAAAACGTGTAAGCCCTTGCAATTATAGCATATGTAAAGTAATTTGCATTAGAGTCAGCATGATAAATTGATGGTGTTCTTGGAGCAATTCAACATGATGAAAAGGTATAAGAAGTTGTTTTAACAAAAATAGCAATAAGTGACAAATTGTTTGAAATGTTAATACAATTATTGCCAAATCAGACTTGCTAAATAAGGTTAGGAATTGGTAATGCAATTATTGCTATTTTTGTTCAGATATCTCAGAGAGGGGATACATGTTTGATAGTATAATACATTGACAATAGTGGCATCTATTATGAATGGCAAGTGACAGCAGCAATACCAATCTTTTGTGTTCTGCCAAGAAAAGTACATTGACTTTAAGATGGAGAATGGTATTTAAAATAAGATTTGTATACTAAGTAGACAAGGGTGGTGTGAAGCCTGTGCATCAAAGGTAGTAGGTCATTTTGGCGTCAGAAAGACATTTATTCGTTTCCATATATATTTTCATTGTTTGAGGATGTGCATTGTACACCATGAGCATATGTGCAGACACAAAGATAGGTTTGTACACACTGTTCTAGTGCTAAATTGGCCATGAGAAACTGGAAAGCATATTGACCATAAGATGGAATGGTTCATTCAAATAAGATTTGTGTACAACTGGAGAAGCAAGGGCTGCGTAGAGCCCATGGATTGAAGATAGTTGGTCATTTTGGTGTCAAGAAGACATTCATTTTCAGAGATAATTTTAATGCTCACAGATGTAGGTTGATGTTTAGCAATTTGTTTGATGTTGTACACCGTGCATCATGAACAAATGTGCAAACCCAAAGCTAGGTGTGTACACACTGTTGGTAGTTCTAAATTGACCATCGGAGAGCATTTCGAAAACCAAGGTTCAGTAAGGTAGCAGTACTGATAGTTTGAAAATTACTTAGTCACCAAGAACTTGCAAGTTTATTATTTGCGCATGTGTGGCTATATGTCAGGCATAGGATCTACTGTTTTGGATTGTGACAGCAAATTCATAAGCCAATAATTGTGGACTATTATATGGGGATTGATGGACACCACTATGAAATGTTTGCAGTGGTGCATCTACAGATTGAGGAATATATTGAGGTGAGAGAGTGACCCTTTCCACTGCAGGGCAGGAGAGATCTCATCCATCCGATCTATTATATATGTGATATGACAGGCTGAGCAGTGCTGGATGAAGTGAACTGGTAGTTATGATGGTGAATCAAATAAATGGTGAAATGATGCATCTTTTGATTGAACTACCTGTGGTGAACTGAAGATGAGTTCATCTGTCATGACAAAGACCTGAAGCCATGTGTTATATATTTCCTTGTCCTTGTCTCCTAATTGAAGGAGAGATGTTACAAGTTACAACCCTATTATTTTCAGCTCTCTAGAGATAAGTATAAGTTAACAAAATATAAAATAAATAAATATAACGTTGGCCACATTTTAAGGAAACAAATCTATTACTATATATAGATGTTGAGTGCCAGATTTTGAATTGGTGGAGATAATATACTCGATGTTTGGGCAAACATAAAAGTGATAGGGAAACATGATCCGTAATGAATATATTGTGTTTTCAACATAGTAGATATTTATCTTTTTCTGTGATCTTGTGTAGTGATCTGTAGTATATACACATTCTCACTTTTTTTTTTAATAGAAGAATTTATTCACTAAAGAAAATTTGAAAGATATTTCATATTCTTTTTCCAAGAGATCTTGGACTTGTTTTTCTACATCCTGTTTTGCAGCTTACTTAAGCCCATAAGATGTTCTAAAAGTTGGTTGGCTATTTGTCTCTAATTCTATTTAACGATTCATGCCTTTCAGGGGTGATAATCTTGCTATAAGATTTTTTGGGAAGATATCTTTGTATTTGTTGAACAGGCTGCGAACATAATGTTTACTGGAGGTTTAGCTTTTTTAAGTTTTTGTTTCATGAAGATTGTGTAGCACTGGTTTGACTCTCTTCTTAGTCTAATTAGTTGGAGAGAATAAATTAAGTGTATTTGTAGTTCATCCTTATCTGTAGGGTTTACTGTACTATCATATTAATAAGTCCATTTATATTACAAGATCTTAAGGTACCTTAGGTCTTACAGATCTTAGATAGCTGAGCTATCATATTCATGAATCATACTACCGAAGGATTTTCAAAACTGCCGAAACAGTCCTCTAGATATGTGTAGATTCCAAGTTGAGTGGACATACAAGATGATCCAAACCCTAGTAAGCCAGATGGAATCCAATTACCCTCTTTTCACTAGCAAGCTCAGCTAGAGAAAACTAGTATGACATGATTGTAATAAATACATTATGCATTTTGTAAGTCCTACTACTTATAAGTTCTTGTAGTTTTTATCTCCTAGACTTGATATCTGGAAAATCTATTCAATGTATTTGTATTTCAATGTCGAGTGCAGATGTCAAAAGAGGGACAATCTTTTAACAAGTGATCCACATTAAATATTTACTGCTGCCAATTTTCCCATATTACTTGCAAACAGGAATCTAAATATTCACATTGGCCCCATATTTAAATAAATTTAAAATAACATCTCATATCAGCTGGAATGCATCTGCGGCTATGTATCACTTAATTCCCTAGTTAAGGAAGTGGCACATTCCAATCCTGTTTTACTTAACATTCAGTTGCTTTCTCACGACATAAGTGATGCTTCCAGAGCTATGAGGTTGTGTTTCCTCTGGGAAAAAATCTGTATTTATTTAAAAATTACTCACAAATAAGTGGCCATGTATCTTGCTTCTGTCAGTCACAATCTCCTTAAAAGTGAGTATCTGATATAAACAAAGCATCCTTTGAAGATCACAAATTGGTAATATTCTTACATTAAGTTTCAAAATTAGCCACATCATTTTTTATGAGGAAATCCAAAACTGCTAGCAATGAAGCATAGTTTGTTGTTATTGACTGGTTTAAAACTGACTTGTAATTTTGGCAGGTGAGCATTGTGAGCCAGGAACCTGTTCTTTTCAACTGCTCAATAGCAGAAAACATTGCATATGGAGTTGGCAGGGCCCCTACTGTCGATGTTGAAAATGCAGCTGTATGTTCCAAAGGCATTTATGCACTACTTCTGGGAATTTATTTTAACCTAAAAATCTGCAACCCTATCTGCCCCTGCTGTGCTGAAAATTGCTATACACACATCAATCTGTTCTGTAGATTTTGGATATTTCATATTAACAGAGAATAAATCACCTTGAGAAGATTTGCCATGTAATGTATAAATTTTATTCATAGGCATTCATTATCCAACTCATGCTATCTGCCTGTGGTTCAACAAAATTGCAGAAAATGGCCAATGCTCATGAGTTTATATCAAGGTTTCCAGAGGGCTACAATACGCATGTTGGAGAGCGCGGTGTGAGGTTGTCAGGAGGCCAGAAGCAACGGATAGCTATAGCAAGGGCATTGCTGATGAATCCTCGTGTGCTCCTTCTGGATGAGGCTACAAGTGCATTGGATGCGGAGAGCGAGTACCTGGTTCAAGTAAGAAAACCCCTCCCTTTCATGGCTTGCTGTAAATTATGCACTTTATCTCATTTTCTGTAGTAATGATCTTGTGGCTTATATTAAACTAGGATGCCATGGACCACTTGATGAAAGGGCGCACTGTTCTAGTTATAGCACATCGGCTTTCAACTGTTCAAAGTGCAAATACTGTTGCAGTTGTGTCGGGTGGTGAAATAGTTGAAAGTGGCACTCATGAAGAATTGCTTGAAAAGAATGGTATCTATACAGCCCTAGTTCGAAGGCAATTGCAAGGAACTAAAAATGAGGTTTGAATTTTGTCAGCCAGAACAAAATTTGGAGTCAAACTGCTTAAGCAGTGGCTTGATGCCAGATTGATAGCCAACAACACTTAATGTGAAAGCATAGCTAGTAAAAGAAATGGAATAAGATCTGGTACTCAACATATATCAAATAATATGTAAATTTATTTTATGAAAGCAAATCCTTCTGGTAATTTGTCTTGAACTCAGTGTAAAACTTCCTTACTGTTTTGTGTGCAAAGATCAAAAGAATCCTTGAGCTCTTTAACAGTTAAAAGGAAGTCTCCATCGATCTGTTGACTCTTAACAAAGTAGTAAATTGTCTAAAAATAATAGCTAGAAGCTCCTTGTTTCACTATGTTCTTATACATTCACACTATCCTAAGGGATCCAAACTGATTAAAAACATCTTGAAGATCAATGATTGACTTGTCTGCAAGGGAAATTTTAACTGAGAAAGAATCTAGCCTAGCTGGATTAATTGTCATTGATTGTTCATGAATCCTCAATTCGGTTGTAATGAGTATCTATTTATTTAAGGAGTAGGTCTTAGGTATCCTTGAGAAGAACTATATGTAGGCTATGAACTATCTTCCATATTATCATCCCCCTATGGTTCTTATTCTCATTTGTTTACAGTAAGGACGGTACTTTCAACCATTGACATGTTAATTTCCCTAAAACATGGATAGTTTAACTTTAGGTACTTGATAATAGTGTCTTCATAACTCACGTGAAGGATCTTTTCTTTTTTCCATGTTTGAGGTCTTCTTAAGTAACGTTGACATTATATTTATATAAAATGATATGTTGTATGAATGGAGAAAGCTAGAAGTACCATGACAGATACATTGCCTATATGATGGCTCACAAACTGTTGATAGTATTTAATGAAACTTTTGAGGATACTAAGGTAGAATTGCTTTCAGAATGAAACAAAACCCCCAAGATTTGTTGATTTATTAATTGATTTTAATATTCAATAAAGAACAAACTGGAAGTTCTGCTTGTTGATCTGTTTTACGAATCCATGTAGCTTCTCTTCTCAACTTCCCTTTGCTAGAGGTAACTCTTTTTAAGCTCTTACAAGTAGTGAATTTCCCTACCACGTTTCAGTTGACATGTCTTAGGTACATCATTCCATATCAATGGCAACTATGAAAATAAAACTAATTTCTTTCCTTTATATTCAGCGGCTTGTTAAAGATTCTTCAGATGCACTGAACAAAGGTCTATGACATTGCCACCACCAAAATTTAGCAACTTTACCTTCCAAAAATTCGTTCAAAGTTCTCGAAAGTCACCTTCATTGTCCGAAAGTCCTTGCTTAAGAATTCTCTGGGTGACTTAGTACACTTTTGGTAATTCTCCTTAGTCATCTTTGAAATTCTCTTAGAATTGTCGAACTTTATAGCCTATTTACAAAAGAGGTTCTATAGATATTATAGTTTACATCTGTAATTTACTCTTCAATCGGAGATTGGTTCTTGCTTTCTATAATTGTAATCCAATATATATGTTGGTTCATCATACGAAAGCATTGAGTAAAAAATACGAAAAACACAAAAGGAGGCCATTATAACAGAAAAGTAGAGATTGAAATAGAGTAAATCCATGATAATAGTGAGGAGAATTATAGGAAGAAAAAAAAATTCATTTGCACAAACAGGTTTGAGAATTAATTGGTGACCCCTTTCTTAATCATAAGATTGCACATATGCTACATCAAAGAGGAATAAGATCTATGGTATTTTTCTTAACCGGTTCATGTCTATTTTTGTTATCATGCATCTAGCTCTAAGGATCTTTGCTTGACGTGAGATATTTAGAAGTTTGGCTAAAGTTATAATTAAAAGACAAGTCCTTTGGCTATTATTAAAAAAATATTAACTTCCACAAAGGTGAGTATATAAAGTATCACAGTGACATTACAAAATTTTATCTAAAAGACATTAAATTAGAGGACCATAAGTTATAAGCGAAGTGATTAATTAGAAGAATTCTAGCTAAGAGAGTTATAGAATTGCAGTTAAATGAATCATGGGTAAATAGGAGTATGTATTGATACAAAGCAAGTAATGTATTTATAGAAAGCAAGTATATTCGGTATATTCAATTGATATTAAATGTATGTACAATTGTTTCTGAGAAGAGATGTAACCTACCATTTTCTTGTTACGAAAAGGTAGTGATCCCACGATAGAGATGTGAAGCTAACATTGTGTATTATTTGTCGCTTTCTACTCGTTACAAATTGATATCAATGTTTGTTACATACTATTCTCTACATGCCTTTCTGATTTTGACATTCAAATTACCGTTTACTTTTAGCAAGTAGAAGTTAAATTGATTTGGCTTGGACTATGAAAAGCCTTGAAGCAAGCATTTGTGCAAGAGACAAAGTTTACAAGGTTTTTTTCATCATTTTATTAGATCATTTGGGCTTTTGAGGTGTTTTCTAGAAGTCAACTTTTCTAGTTAAAATTCATGATAAAGCAACCATTTTGGTTGGTCTATACATAACCCAAGCTTTACGACACATGAAACATTTTTGGATTTCAATCAATAGTGAAGACGTTGCACCTCTAACAAGGTGACCTATTAGTTTTTTAAATACTAGGCCAAAAGATTGTCCCAAACAAATACCATAAACAAGAATTAGTTCTTTAACCAAATACATTATGAGATACAAGGAGAAAATGTTTTCAAGAGGAACTTATGCATAATCTTTTAATAATGAGAAACTCTTCTTAGAAAATATTGGAAAGTAGTGCACAATTGGAGCTAATGTGGAATCAATGCTTCCTAAATCTAGGATCTATCTTTTGCTACAAGATAACAACTTAAGTTTAAATATCATGCTTAATATAAAACTGATCCATAAATATTGAAATATGAGATAACAATATAAGTCTTTTTTTTCTAGAAGATAATAGAAGTCATTTTTCTAAAAGACATGGTAAATTTCAAAGATGTTTAAGGTGGGCTTTCAATCACCCATGCTTGCCATTCTTCTTGTTGGGTGCCTTTTAAAGATATCAACGAAAAGTTAGAGAGACTTGTTAGGGACTAATTGTGGACCGATTTTGAAGTTATTCATGGTTTCAATAAAATTTCCTAGGACCTATATTGCAAGCCCAAGCAAGCTAGAGGATTAGTGGCAATAGTCATAAACCTTGAAGTGACACTCTTTGTGCTAAGTGGATCAAAAGATGTTTGGAAGGCAATGAAGCCCTATAAAGCTCTCCTTAGAAATTGTATCTCTTAGGGTAGACCCTATGGAAACCTAGTATAAAAAGATATTGGCCCTAATATTCTTGTTGTAGCTCCTATGCCCATTAAAATTCTAACTTTTGTTGGTAAGAGTAAATGGAAAGCTTGTGAAGTTGTCAAACCTTGCCTTCTCTAGAATGGAGATGGTTGTTTTAGGTTCACCATTGATACCCACTCCCTTTGTTGGTCTCCCATTATCAATTTTCATGACATGTCCCTTGCAAAGGCTCAATAGGTCAAGAGTCAAATGAAGGATTTGACTACTATATATTTATCTAGTCAAGTTTATAGAACTTGGTGGCTAAAATTGAAGGCCAAGTTTTGTTTGGCTCAATGGAGGTCATTTTTAGTCTATAAATGAATTTCAAATGGCTCTACCAAATATATTACTTACAACAAATGGGGATTCAATATCCTTGTACTTAGCAAAAATACTAAAACTTGACATGTGTATCAACCATGACTTGGCTTTTGATTCTTTTGATCTAAAAATATTTGATTAAGTTTGTTGATTGAGTGATCACTCAATTGTAATTGGGTTAAACACACAAGAGGTAAGATAGAGGAAGGAAACTATAGATGACATGTTCAACCTTTGTTGAACCCATTTATCATGGAACTATGTAAGTGATGTGTTAAATTATCATCAAACACATCATATACAAGACAAAACAATGGAATTGGATGTTCATCTAGAGGCTTGAAATGGTTTGCCTTCAATCTTTGCACATTGAAGGCATTCCATTGCCTTTTGTTGATTTGTGTATTCGTCCTATATCATAAATAGATCCCTTTGGGTTGAGTTCAAACACCTATGGACATGTATGGAGATCTATGGAAGATATTGGAGAACTATACTCACTTAGGGATGATAATAGATAGGAGTTCACTTGATATTGAAGAATTGTACTCATTTAGGTGATATGAAAGACATGAGGGTAAAAGTACAAAGTTGTGTCACACTTTATAAAGGAAATAGCCAACATTGATTCAGAGGCTTGAAATGGTTCACTTTTAATCTTTGCACATTGAAGGCATTCCATTGCCTTTTGTTGATTTGTGTATTCGTCCTGTATTATAAATAGATCCCTTTGGGTTGAGTTTAAACACCTATGGACATGTATGGAGATCTATGGAAGATATTGAAGAACTATACTCACTTAGGGATGATAATAGATGGGAGTTCACTTGATATTGGAGAATTGTACTCATTTAGGTGATATGAAAGATATGAGGGTAAAAGTACAAAGTTGTGTCACACTTTATAAAAGAAATAGCCAACACTTATCCAACTTTTAAAATTGAATCACTAAAAAGTGGCATATATCTTTTGAATTTTAAAAAGATGTAAACTAATAAAATGTGTATTTTTTAGTATATTCTATGTTTGATTAAAAATTATTTGAATATAGTTTTTTATAAATTTACATTATTATTTTATTGCTGATAAAATGCTGAAAAATGAAGTTACACGAGATGTCAATCATTATATAGTAAATTTTAACTTTTTTCCTTCAATTTTTTTGTGTGTTTAAAACTTGAAACTTTAGTGCATGGATATTTTTTTCAATTTTGATAAATATATATTTTTAAAAAAATATTTAAATGTGTACTAAAACATAGTTGTTTCCATTCGACGTCAACTTTCATATTAACTATTTACCTAAAATAGAAAAAAAGTATACCATCTTGATATAGATTCTTTTATCTAATGCATCATATTTTTTTCTATTTTTTTTAATAAGTTCTAGTATTTTTCTTGACATGATAATCAACCTAATATTTTGTGTTGATAACCTACTTTTAATAAAAATGAAATATAAAATATAAATAATATTTAACTATTAAAATACATGTGTTTTTGAAAACTACGTTTATAGATCTACAAAAGAGTATTTTTATATTTTTTTTTAAAATGTTGTTTACATGACTAGGAGTTCTTGAAACATGACATCAATTTTGTAGTTATAGGCATTTGATTCTTCTCTATTTTGTTGTTGTTTATGACTTTGTAGCTGCTCTTTTGTTGCTGGGTTTGGGTTGTTGTTTTGATACAACTTGTTTTTGTACTATTGTACTATGTAACTAGCTTAGTTATCTTATTCAATAATATATCTAGATAATGGCGGGAGATATTTACAAATAGGAGTTTAAGAAATCCAATATACAGGAGACTCACAAACATACATATATCATCTACCAACATGTTCAAATATGAAGTCTTCAGATATAAAGGTCATTTTGTATTAGAATCCAGTATTGCAACTTCCAGATAATGTAAGAAAAGAACAAATTAATTTTTGTAAACATGATTTTGTTAGCATAGATTGAAAATTTAAAAGTATTGTAAATTGCAGCTTTCATCTATAACTTCATAATTAATTACAAATAATGAAGAATGTATTTTATTTTTAGAAATGTTAATTGTATTGAAAACATCTGTCTAGAATTTACATTAGTTTATTTCCAAGGCTTTAAGCCTATTTTCTTCTGCTTTTCTATTTGCAATTTGCTTTCCTATCTTCATTTTTTCATATCCATTGAATGTGAATGGAGGCATAATGTGGAGTCCTTGTATAGATTTGACACGAGAAATTCCTACAAATATTAATCATGTTCTTTCAGTTGGGCCTATATCGATAGTTGTTTTTTGAAGAGTTAAACCTTGTGCTTTGTGTATTGTTAGTGCCCAAGCTAATCTTAGTGATATTTGTATTGAGCTTCCCTGTTGGATTGCTGTGAATGGAACAATAAATGGGTGTTGATTGTTGAAAGCTATTCCAAAGTAACTGTCAAATTTGACCAATACATATGTTGGTGGTTGTGGTGGTCATGTTCCTGGGTTATATACAATCTGTTGAATGAATCCAAGAGCTCCATTTACTAGCCCTGCTTGTATGCACAAGTTTGTTGTTAACATAACTCTTCTCTTTGTAAAAATCAATAAACAAAGACTTATCCTTAGTCGTGTGAAAGATGTTATTGAATCTAAAATTCATTCTATATTAAAGTATGAAGCAAAGTATCCTCACTTAAGAGTATATTTATTTTTGGGTTTAAAAATTACCTCCACACTTGATTTTACTTTCTTGGAGATGGTCACCAAGCTCTTGTTAGTAGAGTACCTTGACTTTCTAAATACCCTTTAGTGAGATATAAAAACAAAGCAAAAATTAAAATTGTGTAAAATTAACTATTACTTGTTACATTTTGACAAAATGTCTCAATGAAAAGCTTATAGAAGTATTTAATAAGATGATATATATAGTATAATATAGTATAACATTGCAAACATCAAAATTTAATATATTTGAGTCAATTCAAAAAAATATTATTAAATATAACATTTTATGTATGAAATAATTTACTTACTTATCTTGTTATAAGTCATTTTTAAAATAAAAATATTTATATCTAAACATAATCTAATTGTTTTCATTAAAAAAAATATTATTATTATTTATACTATATGAACATCATTCAATTCAATGATGAAACACTCAATTATAATTTTACACATCATCCATATCAAAAAATATCTAAAATAATTTAATATCTATAAAATAATATAACATTCTCCATTAAAAATGAATTAGAAGAGAGGTAATTAATCATACACCAATTATGAAGTTTACTAATGGAAATTTCCTATGTATATCATAACAGTCAAGCATGATAATTCCTAAGGATAATTGGAGCTCCGCATCGTTTAAAAAGCCCGTCGACTGTATCGAGTAATGATGGGAACGTGGAGATGTCGCAGCTGGTCGATCATTGATTATATCCACTGCAAAACCTTGTTTCTCCGATAGAAGCAAGACAAACCAACTTGTTTCTGCCGTGTTGTTCAATGTAATCAGTGCGGTGAATTATTCATCATATACCAAGTTCATAATTCATAATTAACAGACTTAATTAGAGGAGCATGCAAGCGTGAATTAGTGAATGAATGATGAGAATTGTTTGCATTCTTATCCATCTACTTCTATATTTACTTGCACTAGCAGAGGCGAGTGACTCGTTAAATCCTGGCAATGAACTGGACGTCAATGGAACTCTGGTATCTGCTGATGGGAAGTATGTAATGGCGTTTTTGAATCTTGAAGAAACGGACGATTATTATTTAACCATATCGTTTAACTTCATTGCTAAGGACCCCAGCACCATAACGTGGGCTGTGCTCACTCCATGCCGTAAGCGATCTTGTAAGCTGTTGCTCCGTCGTCAAAGAGGGTTGGTCATTCATGGAACGAACTGGAGCAGTGGTGCCAATGGAAAATATACAGATATGGCTCACCTCACAAACGAAGGCAACTTAATTGTACTTGGCAGGAATGGAGATCGCCTTTGGGAGTCGTTTAATTGTCCTACAACAACTCTTCTTCCAGGACAAAAGATGAAACTAAACCAAAGCCTCATTGGATGGCCTTCTCCATACAATTTTCTGAGTATACATCACAACTTTACTCTGTATGGAATAAATATAAAAGATATATACTTTGCAATGAAAACATCTGTGTGTAAAGGATGCTTGTACGCTCAACTTGATCAGAGCGGAAGGTTCAATCTTGTTCTTCATGGCCCTGAGCCTCGGATCCTTGCATACTGGAACTCCCTTTATTATGGGAATACATATGTTGTCAATAAGGTGTATATGAACGGTTTGGGAATTCCTGGTATGTATAGCTGGGATGAGAACACATGGCTCCCTTCTTGGGATTCCACCTTGACTCTTTGTCTCCAAGACTCTGTGGTCCACTCTTGCCAGATCCTCTCAAGCAGAGAAGAAAACCCAAATGGGTTGATTTTTTATCAATCCTGTTACCTGCAGGAATTTTTATTTTCGGTGTTGGTGTTGTGGAAGATATTGAAGAAGCGACGAAAGGTGATGTCGTCGCCCTTCTGTGAATGTAGTGGTCCCAGAAGATTCAGCTACAGGACTCTGAAAAGAGCAACTGGAAACTTCTCGGAGAAGCTCGGTGGAGGAGGGTCTGGTTCTGTTTATAAAGGAAAGCTCATAAACAATACTCTTGTGGCTGTGAAGATGCTAGACAGATCAAAGAAGGGCGAAAAAGAGTTCGAAGCAGAGGCGATGACCATTGGCTCTGTTCACCATGTAAATCTGGTACGCCTCATTGGCTTCTGCAGCGAGGGAAATGATCATCGTAGACTGTTAGTGTCCGAGTACATGGAGAATGGGTCTCTAGACAAGCACCTCTTCAGCACTACATCTGTCCTTCCATGGCCTGCACGCTTCAGCATTGCTCTTGGCATGGCTAGAGGAATGAATTACTGTCATGACTATTGTCGATCACGTATTGTGCACTGTGATTTGAAGCCCCAAAATGTCCTCCTGGATGCTCACTTGGTTCCCAAAATATCGGACTTTGGACTGGCAAAGCTCATGTCAAGGGAACAGAGCTGCACTCTAACAGTTATGAGAGGAACGAGGGGTTATCTGGCACCGGAGTGGATCAGTGATGTACCCATCACTGTGAAAGCAGATGTGTACAGTTATGGCCAAATGTTGTTGGAGCTCGTCAGTGGAAGAAAAAACTTGGTTCCCACTGCCAGCCCCAGTAGGCAATATTATCCTGGCTGGTCCTTCAAGGAGATACTGCAAGGGAATATTGTGAGTGTGCCAGATCCTAGGCTTGGAAGTGAGGTTGATCAATAACAAGTGGAACTGCTCGTGAAGGTGGCATTTTGTTGCATTCAAGGTAAAAGTTACTCCAGGCCTTCCATGGAAGAAGTGGTAAGAATGATAGAAGGGTCCATGGATGTAACAATGCCCTCACATCTCAAGAACCCTTCGTTCCATGGTAATCTTTTATCAGTTAGTCATGATTCCGAGTGATACTTTCACATCTTTGTTGCTTCTCATTCAAGTTATTCCGAAGTATAAGATTTCAAGAATGACTTCTAATAGAAAAACAAAGTTGAAAATTGTATGTAATTATGAAAGGTAGTTTTAGTGAATTTTGAACGTAAACTGTATATATATGTGGTAATTGTAAGGGAGATGTTTGACTATATGGAATTTTAATCGATTGTTATAATTTTCATTGATAATTTTTTATTTCAATTGTTGAATTGTTTGGTATTTATAATGAAGATTTTTTAAAATAAAGTCTTTTTATTATTGCGATTTTTTATTTATTTTTTAAAAATGTATGTAAATGATGAGACATTCTTTTTTGAAGCGTTTGTTTCATTTATATGTCATATTTTAAAAAAATTGACACCTCTTATTATGTTTACATCACTTCTAAAAAACAAATCATCTTGAAAAATATATCTCTTGATGTCTTTTATATAGAATTTCTAAAAGATAGATATATTATTATAAATATATATTAAGATATATCTATTAAAATTCTCATAAATTAATATATTAATCACATTTCTTTACAACTCATTTTTTTTAAATTATAAAATATATTATATTATATATAATTATATATAGTAAATTCAATTGATACTATATGAGGTATGAATTTATAGAATATGTATTTTACTTATATAGATATAAGACATTTAATATAAGAGTTATACCACACATATAATTTAAATATTGAAATTATATATATAAATAATGCATAGTCTATGATGAATATACATATATTAGTTTTAATGTGATTTTTTACAAATCATATGCATAATAATCTTGGGAAGCTATTAACCTCACACCCATTTTTCATGTAGATTATCTACATTTGATTATATCAATTATAATAGGTAATATTATGATATAATATAATATTATCTAATTATATAAATTTATTTTATTTATTTAAGAGTTATTCTAGAGTAAATTTCTATAATCTTGTGTGGGTGGTTGGGCGGGCACCCCTCCACGTCGGCGAAGGGACTTCAGAGGGGCCTAAGTCAGCTCCAGCAGGGAGCATTTATGGGAATGGTCACCGTTTTGGTGAGAAGCTTTGGCCTTTCCAAGTGGTGAGGCTCTCAGGGTACGGAGTATACGATGAAATCATGCATAGTGGCTTGTTGGCAATCGGTCTTCATTTCGAGGTGGTGTCTTGGTTAAAACTCATTTTTGGAGGACGAAAATCTCATGCAAGGACAGATTGTCTTGCATCGCCATTATTCCTCACTCATGTGTTTTGGATTTGGCATGCTTGTCGCGGGCTTTATTAATGTTTGTGGGTGCTAGCAGATCATTTGTGTGGTTTTCAAAATATTGTTTTCTATTGGTTGCTTTCTTGCAGGTGGTTCGACGGTTGGGGTGGCGATAATGGATAAGTCGAGCCATTCCAAATTCATAATTACAGTCTCTGTGGAAGGGTTGGAATATTTTGGCGCGGACACTCCCATTTCTCTATTGGCGATGGAGAGGCAAGCCGCTTTCAGGGAAATCACAGATCAAAGTCTTAAATGCATTTTGCTTGACAGTTATCCCCTAGTCTTGGTAGCGGTGAAAATGGTGTTAGGGAGTGGTCACTTGGCCAGAAAAGAGTATGCAAGGGATAATGCATACATCTCCTCACGATTCTTGGTTGCTATTTTAGACATTGAAGTCTCGAAGTCGGATGCCAGAGAATTGTTGGTGAACCTGTTTCGTGGCGATTTGTTAAGTGGCCTTGATGAGACTCTGAAAGCGGCCTTCATGGGCAAAGGGATCTCGCGTCCCTCTGATATGGAGCTATTGTGGAAGACGGATGAGGCAGTGAAGGTCTTCCCCTTTCTCCTAGATTTGAAGGGGGTCGAGCTTATGCAACACCGGATGATCTCAGCAATGGCAGTAGAGTACCTGAAATGTAAGCTAGGGTTAGTGGTGGAGGAAGGCTTGGAATGGATAGAATATTTTTCTTCTTTTGCAAATTTAAATGGGTTCCTTTGAGGTTCAACTTTTGTGTCTAAATTTTCACTTGTTTTTTGGCTGTTGTTCAGGATTTGGTTTTTTGTATTGGGCAGGGTAGCTGCCAATTTTGCTCTAGTTTTAGAGCATTTCCTGGGTTGGTAGGGGTTTCGGTGATATTCTGGCAGTTTGGTTGATGTTTCCTGCATAGCAGACGTTCTGTATGGCTACTTCTAATATTTTAATAAAATATATAAACCTTACGTATCAAAAAAAAATAAAAAATCTATAATCTTGTTATATAGTAAATTTCATGTTTGATTTTTACTTATTGTCTCTATATTGGAACACCATCAATGAGTATAATTTTTTCATGTTGTGGATGTGAACATTTTTTATTTGTTGAAAACAAATAAACATTATTTTCAAAATCTTCATTCGTTGTTGCATTGAGTCTTGTATTAGACCTTGTCATTAGAAGTTTCCAATCATCTATCGTAGGGTTTGCATCTTTAATATTTTCTAGCAGTTGGTGAAATCTTTGTTGATCATTGTTTCATCCATCTTGTTTGAAAATGTGATCTAAAGTAATGACATTTGTAAATTCTTCCCACAGTATTCTAGCTCGTCTTTTGCTGCTATATGTTGGTTTGTCATTCACTGGTGGTAATTGTCTGAGGTCTCCAATCAAAATCAGTGATATTCCTGAAAGTAATTCATAAATATTGTGTTGGAAATTATTTGTGATAAATATTCAATTGCAGTACATATAAAACCAATTTTATTTAAATTTTGAGTGAGAGACATACCTGCAAAGTTTTGATCTGAATTTTGTGGAAAAGCTTGGTAGAGTTGACAGTCTGTGTTTTCAAGTAAATTTTCACCTAGAAAGCTCATTTCATCAATCAATATATATTTAATATGTGCTAATTCCTGTTGAAAATGTGTTAATCTTGTTCCTTCAAGTTCTTTGAAGTCTCTTATTGCAATTTTCAATTTCAAATGAATAGTTGATGCTCTAATAATGAATGTTGCTACTCCAATTGGAGCGAGTAGAAGAAGGGGAGATTGATTTGGTATTGAAGCTTTCTAAAGTGTTTCTTTTATTGCACCTATAATATATGACTTCCCTATTCCTGTTGTTCTTTGAATAATCATAAATAGTGGAGATTTCTTTTGATCGAAACACATTATAGTGCGAGAGGATAATATTAACTACTTTATGTTGTTGATTGTTGAGATTTTCATAGTTGGTAGATTGTGCCACGTTAATATGATGAATTAGAGAGTCAGTACTTTTCAAAGTGGTAATGAAATTGATAACTTCATTTGTATACTATTCACTTTTGAAGTCTGTAGAACAATTTGTTTGCTTGTCTAAATCTCTTCTTCCCAACATATCTATCTCTGAAATGTGCATGGTTTGACCATGTTGTGGTCTTGATATAATTTCCCATTCATGCTCTATAGTGGTATTTTGGATAGTGTCACTATCTTCTGATTGAGAATCGCTATTGATTTCAATAGTTTCTGTGATTGTTCTCCGCTCAACATGCCTCTGATTATAGTCATGGTTTTCCCAATTTGATAGTATTGAATCATTGTTATGACCAATATCTCTGCTAATGTCACAAAGTGGTTTGTTCTAGCAACAATTATGAGAAGCAAAAATCAAACCATTTATTTGACTCCCTTGGAGGAATAGATAGAAATTTAGGAAAGACTCGTACAATAGCTGGTGTTTTTCTTGGTTTCCATTTATTTTCACTTTTACGCTTAACATTATATATCCATGATTTTGTTGAATTAATTAGTGATACTGCTTCCATGTGTGGAGGTCTATTTTTGTAGGCATCAATGTAAGATAGTACTTGTTCTTCATCATTAATATCTTGATGTAATACCACGCGTTTGAAAACCTCAGTTGATACATTTAGATTGATAAATCTTTTGTTGCTTTCCACCAATGGGAGTTCTAATAACATATGGCTTGTTTCTTGTGCTCCAATATCCCTTTCTATTATTGTTTCAGTTATGAGCTTCTTATAAGCTTTTGCAGCAAGATCATCTGGATTTTCTACATTTGCAAGATGTACTAACATTTTTTGGTACGTTTATGAGCTTCTCTCTACTTTTGTTGCATACTTCGTAATGTATTTAACCATAACAAGTTTTGAAAGAACTGGTTGCCAATCTATATTTTCTCTCCATAGTTGCAAAATGTAGCGGTTGTGTGAGTGAAGCCTGTCATCATTTCTCATAGGTTCAATTTTTTTCACCTGTTTGTAAATTTTGATATAATTTTGGTCCTTGTAAATTTAGTGGCCATGGAGTATTGTACCTGTAAGGCATATTATTAGCATTTAGTTATATTTATTTAACGAATTGGAAAAACACATTTTTGAGAATAATGTATATAAATTTTGTTGCAAGGCTTACCTGCAAACCATTTTTCCATTTATCTTTCGTAGGCATGCACCTTTTCTACAAGTTTTATTTCTTTGTACAGTGTTTGTTATCTCCTCATAGTCCTTTTCTATATTCATTTCTACAAGTTGCCTTGTATTTTTGAGACGTGGATATATAGAAATATTTTGGAATGCCTATAATAGGATGTTTAATCATTAAATTTATTGTATTAGAGGGATATAAGAACTGTATTTGAATGTCTAATTTTTGTGTATATCAATATCATACCTGTGAATTTTGGCTACCTGTACTATGTCTCAAATACCATGTGTGAATAATATTGCTAAAGTATCTTTCAGCTACATTTCATTGTTTATTGTTAGACCAATCAATAATATCCATGTTTGGCGCTTCATATAGCCAAAAAAATCCATGTATATGCATTGATCCTCTATGTTGCCACTCGTATCTAGACCAATAATCTTTGAAATTTATTCCTTTTTGAAGGATTTCTTTTATGAATTGAGAGTGGCATAAGTGCATGTACTATGCTACAATATGAGGATAGTCGATAATATTTTGTTTACGTCAAAGTTGTGCATGTCGTAGATCTATTGGAGGTGTTCATGGCCTTAGAGCATGTAAGTCTAGCCAATACAAGTCAGTTGCACTCAATGTAAAGAATATTGTAGGTGTACCAATTTGATGTAGCATGTTTATCAATTTTGCATGACATTTTGTCCAATATGATCTTGTGCCTCTTAAGGAAGTTCCATATCACATTAGTTTATCCGCAAGATGTGATTCTGGCATATTGCTCATATGTTCATGTAGCTCATGTATAGTGATTGGCATGTCATGTATGTTTCTTTTCACAAAAATTATAGTAGATGTTTATGCTCAATGTCTCATTATCATATTTACCATATAATATCGCAACTATGGATGTTTTGCAAAGCAATTGTCTTTGTATCGAAATAGGTGCTTTACATATTCATGGAGATGTATTTATCTGATTCGTGGCTCTAACCAATCACATCTACCATCAATAAATAAGGTTAGAAATGTCATATCAAGTAATCCTAATGTTACATATTCATTTATTGGAGATCCACCGATTGTTGGCCAATCAATAAATGTTATTCGACTTTTATTTGGGTTGTTAACCCATGCATTAATCAACTCCATTTATGTTTGTTCACTGAGTGTTTGAGTAGTCATTGATGTAGTGTGGTCAATGATATCACTTTAATTAGTATCCATCACTTGTCCAAGGATTAAATTTTCCCTTGTATCCGCATCTAATCAAATATGCACTGTTCAAAGTTGATCAAAGATATTTTCATCAGAATTTGAAGATAAATTATCAAGAGCATTTAGATCAATTGTGATGTCAGAGTAAATATTTTCATGGTTGATTTTGTATTGTAGTGCTTTATAAAAATGATCTTTGTTCACTATGAAGTGATAATTTGTGCCACATTGATCTTTCCTTCAAACTATTATGATTAGTAAATTTGTAATGCAGTGGGGTAATTTTTTTGTTATGTATTCAATATATTGTGGAAAGCTTATAGTGTGACCTCTATATTTATACTGACCACCTTTTGCATGTGTAACTTGTAATATAGGGCATACATGAGCGATTAATATTTCTTCTACTTGTGTGATTTTTTATAGTTCATGTGGTTGGTGTCCTGGATTCATATTATTTGCACCTGAAAACCTATTCACACCTCTTTCTTTTTTGCATCTACTGCAGATAGGACCCTATGTACAGTTTGAGATATTTTAATTTTGATGTAACATTCTTCACAAGTATGATAGGCTAATGGGGACTTGTACACATCTAAATTATTGTGGAATATCATTTCGATATGTTTGAATTTAGTTGTAAGAAATCCATTTGGATTTTTTGTGATTGGAACATTTGAAGTTGAAGTAAAGTGGAAATCATTTTCTTGTTCAAATGTATCCCTGTTAATATCCCCTTCTGCTATGTTTTTTGTTTGTGAATGTTGTATAATTAATTGTAATTTTTTCCTAGCATATCTGATTCTATCTACTTCATTCCTTTTTTTCTTTTGTTCATTCCTTTGTGCATCAGTCATTTTTTTCCATTGTTGTTTTCTATATTCTCTCTGGTATTCTTTTTTATACTATTTCCTTTCTTCCTCATATTCAAATTGTTTCTTTGGACGTGGACCATTTCTAGAACCAGAACTCGCTCCTGTAAATTCAATGTGTATGAAATGAACAATGCAAAGAAAACAGTATGCGATAAAGTTAACTATTGACTTATCAATTCTTATTTTCTTATTTATATGATTTTCTTACTAGAATTATTGTGATGTGTTACCATATTGATTATACTTATTATATTATAATGAATTTTTTTTTAATAAATTATAATACACTTCATATTTATATTGTAGTACTATATTGAGTAGTATATTGTACTTGTAATATTATAATATATTATATGCTCCACAAAGATATCTATGGCATCATTTACATAGTATATTTAATACTATATTGTAATGTATTATAATTTTTATAGTGTTATATTATAATTAAATTAAATTATGTGCATATATGCATGGATTTCTGTAGCTTTCATACTATACAATTATGTCGGTTTGTATATATAAAAGATGTATAATAGTTTGATCTTAAACATGTTTACAAAAAATATAAAACTATATACATATATATATGAGAATTAATGTAAAAAGAAAATGCATTGGTGTGTAATAGAGTATGTGCATATGAGTTATGAATCATGTTTACAACTATATAAAGAGATATTTGATTGAAAATACATTGGTGTGTTACAAAGTATGTGCATATGAGTTATGAATACATGTAACAAACATTTGTTTTACAATACACAATTATGACAATTTATATATATCAAAGATATATAATAAATTTATGTAAAACATGTTTACAAAAAAGATACTTGATTGTATACATATATATGAGAATTAATGTACATACATAGAAGATATATAATAATTGTATTTTTTTACCCCATAATTTTTCCTTGCTCCATGGAAACCTATTTATTGACTTATAAATGGCTCACTCTTACTTAGGCGGTGTTTTTTTAGTCATGCGAACTTGGGAGGTGTTTTGTGTAGTTTGTTGAGCTCCCCTCTTTGTTGTTTGAGCTTGTTTTCTACTAAGATTTTGTGTTCTCTCATTCAGGCGATGCCTTATATAGTTCGTCGAACTTTTCCTTTCCCTGCCTGCATGGTAGTTGTTATTTAAGCGGCATCTTGACATGATATTCGAACTCAAGTGCACTTTTATATAGTTCACTAAACTCTCCACT
>VDFB02091948.1:0-24206 GCA_007258455.2 Sequoia sempervirens | reverse complement strand
ATTAATGATTTTGGGTAGCTCATCCCACATTCATGGGAATATGATTAGGGCCTCCTAGATGTAGGGACCACTCCAGCCTATGATGCATGGTTTAGGCCACCCACACACTTGACAGATCCAGTGGGGGAATACCTCGATAGAGGCAGGGGCAAAGGCAAGGATGGTGGCTTAGACAAAGGCAAGGATGGGGGCAGGGATGGTGGCCAAGGTAGAGGCCATGATCAAGAGTAGGATAGGGGTCAGGTGCTAGGTTATGGGCACCAACAATAGCTAGATCAGGAATAGTTTCCAGGACAGTAGGGGAGACATGATGGATAGGTTCTGGGGGCACCACCACCTCCTCCACCTCTACAGTAGCCAGACCCACAAGATGGGTAGATTTCAACCCTTACATTAGAGAGGGATCAACTACAAGTTGAGAAGGATTAGCTACAACAACAATTAGAGGCCATGACTGCATAGAGAGATTAGGAGGTCTAGTTGTGGCAGCAACTAGACATATAGCTAGCCCAAGAGATTGGGTGTAGATAAAAGTTGGAGGTAGTGACAATTGCATCAAAGGGTTGGATTGTATCTACTCAGCTATATAGAGAGGTAGTCATCAAGGCAACCGACTATCATATGCACTATCATCATGATGTTCCTCAAGGGATGCGACAGTCATATTTTTCATATTGGAGCAGAGCACCACCTAGAGCTAAGGATCAACCATCAATTAGGGGTGAGACTAGCAGCCACCAGGGCTAGCTTAATTATGGAGACAATTGATTGTTTTCCCGATTCATTCATATAGATATACATTCATGGGATCCTTTTTTATAGCCTCGTGGATATTATATTTTTGATTGATATGTATACACTGATTCAGATATTGTATCACGACAGCCACCATTTTTTGATATATATATATATGAGATGATCCAGATTCGATATGTGATGTGCTCTTTATTTCATGCTTATGAATGTATGGATGCATATGGTGTGATGTGATACGATATGCTTATGTATGGATGTAATTTTTTTCAATATCTTTTTATGACATGTTATGGGATGGATGCTATGATATGCAGATGTTATGCTTATGCAAGTGATATGAATGCATTTATTTTCATGTACTTTTCTATGCAATTTATGGGATTATGATGATGTATGCATATGGATGTATGTATGGATAATGCAGATGTTCATTTATGCTATGATAATGCAACAATTTAAGATGCTTAAAATAACAAATATATATTATTCATCACAACTTAAATGATAATGATGTCGCAGTGAAATATGTTTTTTTGTATTATGATATGTTGTGATGATGCAATGTGTATGTATGTTGATGATTTGTGGATGCGAAATGGATGGATTGATGATGTTTTTGTTGACTATCATGATACTAGGTTAGCATAGACAGAATATAGAAGACAACATGAATGATCTGACAATTGATTTTGATGATAAAGTCCAACAAGTCCTCAATCCAATGAGACTTCATTAGAGATGGTGATGAGAGATGCATGATGATGATGATTTCCTCATATCTTGGGATTGGTATTTTTCGTCATTAGCATGGCCATTGGTTTTGTCTCATGCACCCAATAACACATTTTCTTTTGGGCGATTACAATAACTAAATGCAACTGTCTTTAATTAAATATTATAACTAATCATTTCTAGCATTTAATAATTATTTGTAACTATTATTTTAAATACAAGTGCAACAAAAAATTTAATAGTGCAACAAATTATTTAATTAATATCTTTAATTCCGCTTAGTCTCTGCTGCATTTAATTAATAATTAAATACCTTACCCCTCCTTAATCCTCTTTCTTCAAATAAATTAAATAAATATTACATTTATTTAATTCCTCACATATCTTTTCATCAAATCCTAATCCATCTCCTATCTTTTCATTATGATGTGCACATGCCTAATCCTTGATTAGGATGTGTTACATCCTCCAACTTTTGCAAGTTGACTTTTAATCATAATTAGCCCCTAATTATCTTCTAATTACTGATTAATTAAGCCTAATCATTCTCCAAAGAATTTTTAATTCCTTTTTATTCTTCTTAGATTCCCTTCTTTTATATGTGAATTTTAATTCACATCTCCATCTTTCCAAGGCTTCTAGAACCTTGACTTGCTCACAATCTCCCACATGTGACCAAGTCCCACCTTTTTGGAGCCCACCTTTTATCCTCTAGATCATCCTATGAGTGTGAATTTTTAATTCACATTTATATCCCTAACCACCTTTCTTTTTCCCATGTAGATTTTTGAGGAATTCTAAAATTCCTCAAATGTCCCTTTCACTCCCACTTGGGGACAAGAAATCCCTTTTTGTGAAAATCCTCTCATCCCCCAAGGTGCATGTCCTTTTCCACCTCATGTACCTTTTTGACAACTCATTTCCATCTCATCCACCCTTGGCCACTTCACCCTCCACATGTCAAGATGTGAGGGCTTGTGGGTTCTCAACCCACCATAGCCCTTCATCTTGACCTTGTTGGATCAATCTTGACCCTTGAAGAGAATTCAAAATCTCCTATAAATACCCCCTTCTCAAGGGCATTTCCAACACTTCATTTTTGAGCACCCACATGCTGCCCATTTTCCTTCTCAAACACTTAGCTATCTTGCACCCTTATGCTGTCATTTTGCATTCTCAACACTTTGCACTCTCATAACTACATGCTGTCCATTTGAATCCTCAAGCCTTTTTCAATCATTCAACCATCTTTGTTCATCATTTTGCATATTGAAGCTTGCATTTTAGTCATTCAATCAATCATCTAAGGAGCACACAACCAATCCGAGCAAGGGCCAATCAAAGAGGTATCAACAACAAGGGAGGTAAAAATACTTGTGTTTCATTTTATTTGCATTCCTTTTCGTTGAACCACTCTTTTGGCTAATCTTGAGGTTTCCTTGGTGTTTTATTATTCATGTTTCTTAGTTATTTTCCATGTTTAGAGCAGTAAGAATTCCAAGGTATACAATTATAATTGATCATTTCTAGCATTTAATAATTATTTGTAATTGTTATTTTAAATACAAGTACAACAAAAAATTTAATAGTGCAACAAATTATTTAATAGAAATAATATGGAGATTTTGTGTTTGAGTCTGATTTGTCTCCATAACACAACAATCTCCCACTTGGAGATAGATCAGACTCCACTCCATACTATCTCCCACTTGGAGACTAATCATAACACCACTACCCCTGTAACTCCCACTGGAAATAAGCACCATGGACCCTGCAATTCGATTTTAGTTAAAATTCAACCTTGAAGGCCAATCGAAGTTGAAGAGGAGCTCAACTTCTCCCTTGTTACCACCTTCATAAACATATCTAATGGATTGCCATTTGTGTATATTTTCCAACTTCACTTGTCCATCCTCCAACAACAACCAAACAAAATTATATCTCAGTTGTATGTGTTTGGTTTTAGAGTGCAAGGAAGAATTCTTTGCAAGGTGTATAACACTCTAGCTGTTCATAAACAGGTAACTTTCAACCTATTGTTTTCCCAACTCTTCCATGAAAATTTGCAGCCATATCATCTCTTTGCTTTCCTCTATTGGAACAACATACTCTGCCTCTATGGTGGATAAAACAACCACCTTTTGTAACCGAGAAATCCAACTTACAGTTGTCCCACCAACTCTAAAAATAATTAACATGTGGTACTTCACCTAGTATCAATGTTCTCTACCAAATTTGAGTCAACATAGCCTATTAAATCAATATTAAATCCCCCAAAACATAAACATTTATTGGATGTACCTCTCAAATACCTGATAATCCATTTTATCGCATACCAATGCTCCATTCTAAGATTACTCATATACCTGGCAACAACTCCTATGACATTTACAATATCCGGTCTCATGCATACCATGGCGTACATTAAACTACCTAGAGCTAAAGCATATGGTACCTTGGACATTTTATCTTCCTCCTCTCATGTCTTCGGAAACATATCATTAGTCAATTTGGCATGACTAGGAAAAGGTGTGTTGACAACTTTTGCATTCTCCATATGAAATCTCTACAACATCTTATCAATATAATCAACCTAAGATAAAAATAATTTTCTATTTTTTCTATCTCTAGTAATCTTCATACCAAGGATTTGTTTTGTTTCCCCCAAATCCTTCATAGTAATGAATTTTCTAACTGTTGTTTTAACTCCCTCATGTGATCCATGAAATACCCTGCTACAAGCATATCATCAACATATAAACATAAAATAATGTAGCAATGATTATCTAACCTCTTAAAATAAATACAATGATTTGAATTGCATTGGTTGTAGCCTTGCTCAACAATTAAACTATCAAACTTACTATACCATTGCTAAGGTGCTTGCTTCAAACCATATAAACTTTTCTTCAATATGCACACCAATTTCTCCTTACCTTTGACCTCAAATCCTTGTGGTTGTTCCATATATATTTCTTCTTCCAAATCACCATGGAGAAAAATAGTTTTAACATCTAGTTGTTCCAAAAGCAAATCTTCAGCAACCACAATACTTAAAAAAATATGAATAGAAGTCATTTTAACAACCAAAGTTAAGATTTCATCAAAATCAATTTCCTTTTTTGTGCCAATCCCTTTACAAATAACCCAGATTTAAATATTTTCTTACCTCCATCTTCCTCTTTCAGCCTATAAACCCATTTGTTTGGTAAATCCCTTTTTCTTGCAGGCAACTTGCATAATTCCCAAGTCTAATTTTTCAGCAAGGAGTCCATTTCTTCTTCCATTTCATGCTCCCACCGAACTTTGGCATCCACCTACATAGCTTCATCATAACATTTTGGTTCACCAACATCAATTAATAAAGTAAAATACAAAGAGGGAGAATTTTTTTCTGGAGGTCTACTTATCTTTGAAGATCGTCTAACATTCACTAGAGTTTGTAGTATTTGCTATTAATTTTGTTGTGGAGCATGAGGAACCAATGGAACATCATTGTTCAAAATATCATCCAACACTACATAATCATTTTCTTTCTTATCATGCTACTGCAACTAATCTTTGTACAACACCTTCTCATTGAATATGACATCCCTGTTTCTCATAATTTTTTATTTTCAAAATCCCAAAGCTTATAACCAAATTCACCAATGCTAATATCCAAAAAATATAGATTTCTTGACTTAGCTTCCGACTTAGTTCTATTTTCAAAATCTACATGTGCAAAAGCTTCACAATTGAATGTTCTTAGAAAAGAATAACTAACCTTCTTATATGTCCATGACCTCTATTAATTAAATAAACAACGATATTAACAACCTTTTCCCACATGTTTAAAGGTATCCCAACATGCAATCTCATATTCCATCCATGCTCCATTATTGTCCTATTCATGCACTCAGCCACTCCATTTTCTTGTGGAGTCCTTGGAATTATTTTCTACCTACTAATTCCATTAGAGGAACAATAATCTTCAAACTCTTTGCTGTAATACTTACCACCATTATCAGATCTAAGACATTTTAATATTTTACCCATCTCATTCTCAACCAAGCTCTTCCAATTTTTAAAAGTTTCAAAGACATTAGATTTCTGCCTAAAGAAATAAATTTAAACCTTCCTAGTTGCATCATCTATGAATATAACATAATAACGAGAGCCACCGAGAGAAGATACATGAGCTCGTCCCCATACATCTGTATGCACAAGCTCCAATTTCTCATTTTTATTTTGCTTCACATCCTTAAGAAAACTAAATTTCTTTTGTTTTCCATACATAACTTTCTCATAAATCCATATTAACACATTTTAGACTTGGTAAAACTTATTTATAATGAAGTAATTTCATACCATTTTCACTCATATGCCCAACTCTATTATGCCACAATGTTGTTTCACCTACAACAACTATCTCTAGTTTCTTCCTTGCCAACCTGCAACAACTATTCTTGAGATTATTATAGAACTTGCAGCAACTGCTATTGAACCCGCAACAACTATTGTAGCTATTTTTCTAGCAACTTCCCTATTTGATTTTTAATCTGCAATAGCTAAAGTAGAAGGAACAATATGACCTGTACAAATTTAGAAGGTTCCTACTTTCACACCTTTTGCTACCACTAAGTCACCTTTTGTAACCTTCCAATTTTTATCATTAAATGTAACAACATAACCTTCATCATCTAGTTGCTTTTCTAAAATTAAATTTGTTCTTAACCTTGGAATGTGCCTTACCTATTGTAGTAGCCAATGACTCTCATTCCATAGCTTAATCTTGATTCTTCTCTTTCCAACAATCTAACAAGGTTCATTATCTCCCAAATAAACCATCCCAAAATCCCCTTGGACATAATTAAGAAAACTTCTATGGGGCATAGTATGAAATGAAACCCCTGAATCTAACACCCAAGAATCATCAGCATTATCAAGGGAAAGAATCAAAGCATTCTCATTAGATTTATTACTTACCACATTTTCCTCTTTATTACCTTCCTTTTTGTCTCCTTTATTTTTTGAGACCAACAATCTTTTTTTAAATGACCCGACTTACCATAGTACTAGCAATCCTTCTTCTCTCTAGATTGAACCTCTCGTCCTTTGATTTTCCTTGTGACTTTCCATGACCTCCATAGTTCTTTCCTCTCTCCTTTTTTTTCCCCTACTTTTTCCATTCAAAACATTTCCTAATGTGGATGAACCACCTGAGCTTTTCCTATGAATTTCCTCACTCAAAATAACACCAACAACATCATCAAATTTTAGCGTATTCAAACTAGAAATAGAATTACTAACCACAATTACCAAGTTATTCCAACTTTTAGGCAAATAACACATAATCAAAAGAGCCCTAACTTCATCAAATTTTACATTTACAAAAATTAATTGATTGGTAATTATATCAAACTAATTTAAATGATCAACAACTTACCCACCTTCTACCATTTTCATATTAAATAAACACTTCATAAGAAATACCTTATTCAAAGGAGAAGGCTTTTCATATAAATTCGACAATTTTTGTATCAAATCTACCATTGTCTTTGTTGTTGAAATATTGAATGCCACTGATTGTGCTACACATAAACGAATACTGTTGAGTGCTTTTCTATCTAGAATATTCCAATTCTCATTAGAAATTGTTGACAATTTCTTAGCTTTCCCTTCCAATGGTCACCATAAATCCTTCTAATAGAGATAGTCCTCCATTTGCATCTTCCATAACTGATAGTTATTCCCATTAAATTTTTCTACCTTCAACTTATCCTCATCTTCCATAACTCCCTCTTAATCGTGAGTCTCCCACTCAACCATGAGACCTTCATACAGAGGATAACTAAACACAACCCGCTTTGATACCACTTGTTAGTGTTAGGAGGTAGATATCTATCAATTAAATATAGATTTGAACAATAAAATAGAAAAATAGAACACACAAAAATGAGTGACAACAATAGGACAACACAAACATTTAATATGGTTCACCCAAAATCGAGCTACATCTGCCAACAAGAGGGTCCAATATATATTAAAATTTGAGCAAAAAAGTTTACAAAGACATGAAACAACATCTGCAACTTGCAACAACATTTTTCATCACATTTTAACATTGTTTTTTTTACACAACCTTTGCTATAGGTACCTGCAACACTTCCTACATTTTTCCAACCACAAAACTGTAAATTTTTGCTAATGTTTTTCATGTCTTGCTGCCCTCAAAACTTGCGCTAGAATATGTTCCCACACATGTCCCATTAATTATAAATGAAGTGTGGCCATTGGTTTTGTCCCATGCACCCAATAACATGTTTTATTTTAGGTAGTTACAATAAATAAATGTGGCTATCTTTAATTAAATATTATAACTGATCATTTCCAACAATTAATAATTGTTTGTAACTATTTTTTTTTACTGTAGGAATCAATCGGTATCCATCCCCCTATAAACTGTAGTGCACTCGGTAAAAAAAATTCACGTGACCGGTGACGCTAACACGACATGCCCTCTAATACCATGAGGATGGTGGGGAGACTAGACCTCATGACCTCTTGCCTGCAACAAGATGCTTTAGCCAATTGAGCTAGGCCTACCACCCCATTAGTAACTGTTATTTTAAATACAAGTCCAACAAAAAATTAATAGTGTGGCAAATTATTTAATAAAAATAATATGAAGATTTTGTGTTTGTCGAGTTTGTCTCCATAACACAACAGGAAAGTCCCTATGCAGTTGCTTAGCTTATTTTGGCTAGCAACCACTACTCAACATCTTAAGGAGCATTTTGTGGAGTTGGTGGCTCCATGGCTATTTATTTATTTTATTATTTTAAGCAATCAATTTAAATTTAATTTTTTCTACATTATAATAAATGAATAGTATTAATAATATTTTGTGCAATTAAAAAGTGGGGAGAAAATTAGAGGGACAAATTGGAGGCAAATGTAAAAAAGGAGGCAAAGATATTTGTGGAGCTACATGATTTTTTTTTCAATATGCAACAACTACTTATTTTCAGACCCTCCATTTTTTCACAACCTATTTTCAATTTTTAAGCAGTTCTTGCTCCATGAAAATAGGAAAAATTTCCAAATTATTTTATTCCCATAAATACAAATTTTCATGGGGACACTCTAATTGCTTAATTTCAAGCAGAAAATAGACTTAAGCAGTAGCATTGGGATAGGGGATAAGTGCAAATGGGGGCCAACAAAACTAATAATTGACAAGTAGAAAATTCATGCCATGAGTGGTGGTCGATGCTACCCAAAGAAATATTTTTGATGAAAAATGCAATGGCCAACAAGGGATGAGAAATCATTATCGGCTTGTCACAAAAGTTGTTGATTAATAAAAAAATATTGCCATAGAGTTCAAAAAGACTATTTGAAGAATGCTGAGTTGTTAAGAAAGAAAATAACATTGTCTATCATAAAAAATAATTGCCCAAAATTTAATGTATCATAGGCCGCCTATAGGTGGCTAGTCAATGCCACTTGGGTAAATTTTCAAAGGAGATAAAAACCATACATCATGAAAATACATAGTCATCGCAAAAAGATAAGTGAAATATTGACCAATAATTTTGATCCATTGGTTTGTTTGTTACCTTCTGCCCATAAAATAAAATGGAAAAAACCCCAAAAAAGATTGATGTGAAAATGTCCAAAAAACTATAAAAATTTGATCACCATTTTTTAAGGAAAAAGTCATAACCAAAAAATCCAAAAAGAGCTCAAAAATTCTAGATCACAAGGCTTGTTTAGGAGGGGGTGCGATTTCATACATTTGTATGATTGTATGGATTTTGCACGATATATGGAATTCTGCCTCAAGATGTATGTAGCCTTTAATTATTTTTGTAAAAAAATTAGTTGTTATGATTTCAACATTTGAACAAATAATCTTAGAGTTTTTGGCCCCTTTTGGATGCAATAGTGAGGTTAGCTTGGCTCCATAATGAACTATTTTTTTAAGGATAGACATCTTAATAAAAATATAGGGAATTGTAAACCATAGCTCTAATACCATGTTGGAGTTGATTTTCCAACCCTATATCTCACAAGGATCACCTACAATCAAACACCTATACACCTATCATAGAAAGAGAAAAAAATCTATGGAGGCCAAGAGATAATTGATCCAAAAAAGTACAATGAATCATTTTGTACATTAGATTAATAAATTACAATAATAATCCTTCTAAGAGGAAAAAGAAAAAAGAGAAAATCAACCCTAATTAAGCTTAAGTAGCTAGAGTGAAAAGGGACCCAAGTAATTAAACAATTAATTAGGTTAATACCCTTTTACTCTAATACTATTTTTAGGACCTTGGTATGTGCCAAGAAGAAAAGCTATACTTGAATGGGGATAGAAGTTTGTAGTGAGTAATACTACCAAGGAAAGGAGTTCTAATAATGGTTACTATAGTAAATGAGATGCACAGTAACACACACTAGGACCTAATTCATGAGATAGGTTAGGAGACTCAAGGTGATAAATGGAAATGGAGGCAATCTAAAGAGATGAAACTAATAAAGGTAGGTCTAAATTTAGCCATTTCAAATAAATAAAAGGATTAATAAAATTCCAAATATTGAACATCAATAAAAAGGAAGAAAATAAGATATTAAGTTATATTTTTGAAGAATTGAAATGGCTTATGATATGCACATGGAATAAAAAAGAAGGTTGAAACAAACCCAATAAAGACAGGGAATATATTACAAGAGAATGGGGAAGGCTAGAGAACCATAAATTGAGAACTTGGCATGTCCTCTTTTTCTATAATTCATGTGATGGACCAAAATTCCCATTTCCTTACTCCTACATTTCCCTTGCATTTTGTGTGTATGTTCTACCCATTAATCTCTTAGGAATCTTCCTAAGACCCTAGAGGTTTCTAATTGTGAACAAATTAAAAATATCCTAAGTCTATATAAATTGTTGGAGTTTTGGAGTTCCCCTTCTTAGGATGCCTCTCCCCCCAATTCTACTTATTTCTTTACTTTTGTTGGGGTTTTGGACCTCCCCATCTAGTCTACCTTCTACCAGTTCCCTACACTTTGTTGGAGTTGTGAAGTTCCTTTTCCCAACATGCCTCTCTTCCCAAGTTTGATTCCATTTCTACTTCTAAACTTCCCCATCTAGTCATGCCCTCTACTAATTCCTCACCTTCATACCCTCTTCCATCAAGACCTTAGATTCTCCCTTACCATCATGCATCTCCACCAAACTCTCACAAATTTTCATTTTTCATCCTTTCCTACCTCATTGCACAATTGGAGCTTCATTGCCCAAAGTGATGGTGTGTCTTTGAGAAAGTCTCCTACCAACATAGACACAATATTCAATGTTAAGGATGTGGATCTGACACTAATGTAGTAGGTAGGGTAAGGGACCTCTCACCATTATTTTTGAGGATTATGGTAGCTTATAAAGGATATTTCACCATTCCTCCCAAGCACATTTTTGCACACATATGCACGATCCTAGGAATGATTCAAAGGAAAATTATTCTTGATAGGTATGGGTAGTCCTTGCTATGTACAAAACTCACGTGGGAAGCCATTATTGAAAATGTTGATACCAATTTTATGTATATTAAGGATTCAGAGACTTCATTGAATTATTATGATGGAAAATAGAGCAAACCCTAAATAGAATTCGTTGTGAGACCTCATGTTTAAGAACTCAAATATGAGGATAAAAAACTATATATTTATAGAGTTTAAAGGATGAAAATCCAAAGATATCATTTTACAAATGATGAAACCCCTCTTGGCTGAAAGAATGGTCTCACCCTAAGATTGTATTAGAAATTTAACGGTGATAGAAGCCCTATTTTTCCATCATTGATTCAGGTTGCAAGTGGTCATATTGTAAAACTTGTATCTATAATTAATCATGGATTTTATGTAGCATTTTGTAATTGTTGATATTATTTTGTCAACTTAATTCCTAACACCTTAAGTTAGCCAATCGAGGGGTAAATTTTAAAGAGTTTTAGGCACCATTGAATTAAGAAAAAGTGAAAATGAAGTCTTCAATATTTTTCACGCCACACATAAAGGAAACAATAAAGTTTATTTTCTTTTTAAAGCCTCACCCACATAGTAGGAGTTTAGGGTTTTCAATTTTTCCTTGTTACCATGTTACTCTACATGGCATGTTGCATTGAAGGAAAATGGATTTGAAAGAGTCTTTCAGCATTCCCAGCATAGAAGATGCACTTGGCTACTTTATTTATGGCACGTTTTGGGCATGTTGCAAAACTTCAAGGAAGATACATGAGAAAAGGGAAATATTTCAAGGGGTTGTAACAAGTCATTGTAGTATTCCTAGGTGTCTCCAAAATCAAGCTCTACATGGGTGCGCTTTATACTCTTCGAGTATGTTTTGATTTCAAGGAGACCTTGAAAAATAAGCAAAGAATTTCATAAATGATCATTCTTAAGGGGAGTTACAATTAGGAGTATGTTTTCATTTTTTTCAAAAGCCTTCCACATCTTATTACTAGTCGACCTATTCCTTGTGCAAAATCCATCAAATAGTCAAATAATTCATAGAACGCTCCATTAAAACAAAATATGAAGGTATGAATTTCATTACTAATAAATGCTCTTATAAGTTCATTAAAATAGGAGTTAGTAGTGTCTCATGTATTAGGTCTTAAAAAGTGTTTATGAGCATAGAGTGGTCCAATATTTTTTTGCAATGGAGGGCAATGGAAGGAGATTCCTATGATAGTCAAGAGGATGTCATTTTTATTTGTGCATGGAAATAAGACGTGCAATTTTAGTGTTGTTTAGGGTTACAAGATATGAGAACAATGTTTGTAGTATAACACCAACCTCGTGTAGAAGTCTTTGATATTATTGGTGAGTCCTATGTATCTAATTAAACCCTTGTTGATTTATCACTATGCTATGATATTAAGGGTTTTGAATAAGTTATCTAAGCGACAGGGATATATCATAGTGAGGTCAAAAGTGATTGATTAAATTTTGTCACCATAGTGTTAAAAATGAAAGCTTTGAGTATGGTTTATGCGCAAAAAATCACATGCATATTTAATAATAATATTGGTTAGGGCCATTAAGGTGTAAGGGTCTTGTGTCACCATTAAGACTCCACATGACATTATTGTTTTTTGTTTCAAAATAAAACTTTTCCTAAAATTTATCAAAATATATTTTTATTGTTAGCATGGAAATCATCATGGTAAACCATAGTAAACCCCCTATCAAGATTATAAAAATCCTTGTCAAAAGGTTAGTATTATAAGGACAGTGATAAACCCTGGTATACCATCCATGCATAGGGAAATAATAGTAAGGACCCCTGAATAGAATTATAAGATTATGTGTGTTAAGAGTTTCCATCTAATGATAGAAATATATGGACAAAGTACTATCAATAACAAGGGTGGAGATGCCCCATGGGTTAGCAAAGTTGGCTTGAGTCTCGGGTTTTCTCCCCAAGGTCTCAGGTTTGACTCCCTGGCCCATATATTACCCCGTCACACACACTTGGGGGTTGTGTTGGTTACTGTGTGGCCCTAGGGGACTAGTCTCGCCTCAAGCTCACCCCGTGAAGGGAACCCGCTGGGTTTGAGTCATGGGGATAACCCTAAGATATCCAAAAAAAAAAAAACAAGGGTGTAGACATAAGCTACTAAGGTTTCCTTGTCTATTGTTCAAGCCTTCATAATCCCACCATCCAATACCTTAAATGACATCCTAAATATCCCATATGATGCAATATAACAATGAAGATTGACATAATCTTATTTAAGAAAATATCAATTATGAGAGTGATGCAAAAAAGGGATGTATGTTGTTGTTTTGTCCTACTACGGTATAATTTCCGCATAATGTGTGTTGGTATAGTGTATGGTGAAGACACAATGACAATGTCAATAGCCATAGTGAGAAAGGACAATCAATTAAAGTAGCATGTATCTTGACAAAACAACCATTACCAAAGATTCATGCAATATTTTGACGACTCATTGGGAAGACACACATGATAGTCTAGTATTATAATGTTTTACAAATCAAATGCATGAAAATAATCATGACAAAGAATGAAGTGATATTGTTGGAAAAATAAGGATAGACAACTGAGAGGGGCAGTGAATCAGTTGTCACAGAATAATAAACTTTTCAAACTTAACTTAATCTAATCTTAGATCTAATGAATAAGCAATTAAAAATAAGCAATTAACACATCAGAGAGACATAAAACACCAAGATTTTTATGTGGAAACCCTGTTAGGGGAAAAACTATGGTCGATGTTAGTCCACAAGAATATACCTTGTTAAAAGTATAAAGAGAAATAATAAGGGGAATGCACATGCATTTAGGCACACTGCCTAGAGCTCACTACTCAAATACAAAAGGGGTTCACTGCCCAACAATACATAATAGGATTAAAATCCGAAGGGTATGAATTGAAAGAATAGCTTCACCACAAGCCTAATTACAATTCCAATTAGGCACAAAAAACTCCACAAACTATTTCACACTTTTCTCGACCTTCTTCACACTCTACTCTATAATCGAATGATATTCACACATACACGCATAAGAGCACACTCAACACCTTTCCAAAATACAACACCGATGAAACAATTGCTCTTAAATATCCGCTACATGAGATTTCATCAATAACTTAGTCAGCCAAGAAAATAAAACATATTTGCAATGTTGGTCCAAATTTACAAATAAAAGTTTAATGCGAATCCACCAAGGTCAGCCACAACATAGTGGAGACCCAAATTTAAAACTCCAATCACAAAAATACTTCACTTAGTTTCACCTTGATGATCCACAACATGCTACCATCAACATGTCGTCCAAGAACAAGAAAAAAGAACATACACAGGAAATTTTTTTGATCACAAGCACACCAATCAATGTGGATGTACCACAAAGATAAAGCATGCTCTAGAAGCATCCAAGAGCACCAAGAAACAACAGAGAAACATCCACATCAACTAGAATTACCATAATTATGCAAACTTCACTCAGGAACACTAAGAAAGACCACAAAAACACTATTATACCACAACATGATCAAATATATACGTGGACATCTGAAACTTCTAGTAGATGATCTAGATACACTCATCAGAAAACCCTTTAGTCCATAGCAACTGAACTTCAACGTAAAGAACAAAACACCTTCAAGACCTACACAGTTCCATAGGGAACCTGGAACACTTTCTCTTACAATTTTCTCAATATCCTCAACATATACAACCTCTAGTATACCAAGTGCTAATAGTGTTGACATCAATGAAAACCACATATCAACAACACATCCACAACATCCAATAATCTCCCCCTTTGGCATTGATGGCAACACATGATATGAAAAATACCATCAACCCAACACACTTACTCTTCTTCTCAATTGCACTTCTCCCCACTAGGATCTTTTCCTTTGAAATATTTTTCACATTGCACTTCTCCCCCTTTGAAATCAATGGAAAAGGTAACCATGACCTTTCCATATACATGCTTTGAACCACATATTTGCACATCTGACTACTCCCCTGAGTAGCAACCACAGAAACATCAATCCATATCAGAATATAGCAATGTAGCTCTCAGATTGATACAAGTAAATGCATCTTCTAGTTCTTATTAGGAGGGGTAATCACCCCTAGAATTCGTCTGAGATACTCAAAAGTATCCTTTGACAATGGTTTAGTAAAGATGTTTGCAATTTGTTCTTTGGTAGGTACATATTCCAATCTTTCTTTCTCATTCACTTTCTCCCTCAAGAAATGAAACTTGAGCGATATATGCTTAGTCTTAGAGTGTAGTGCCGGATTCTTTGAAATATTTATTGCACTTGAATTATCATAGTATATGGCAATAGGCTCTTCATATACCACCTTGATATCCTTCAACATTTGTTTCATCCATATCACTTGAGTACAATTGTTTGCAGCAGAAATATACTCTGCTTCAGCAGTAGATAGAGAAATGGAATTCTGCTTTTTGCTCAACCAAGACACCAACTTTTTACCTAGGAAAAAAGCACCATCACTAGTACTTTTTCTTTCATCTACATCGCCAACCCAATCTGCATCAGTATATGCACTTAGAGTGAGATCATCATCCTTTGGATCCTTTCAGATATATGAAGATCCTCTTAACAATAGTTACATGTGATTCTTTTGGATGGAAACTTGAAATCTAGCAACCATACATACAACATTCATAATGCATCTACGGTCCACAGTATCGTTAAATAAATTAATCTGGGGTCATTGACCTATATCTAGTTTATTTGTACGGGATAATCATCATTCTATGTTAAGGTTGCATCAGTCACCATGCAAGAATTTTCTGGGCTTTAGTCTTCAATGCAATTTCTTGGTGGCTCCTACTCATATTTTTGATTTGAGATATGAAAATTCCCTTGTCTAACTAGGTCACTTGTAATCCTAGAAAGAACTTCATCTCTCCAATCATGCTCATCTCAAATTCATTCTTCATTTCATCAACAAAATTCATATATAGATTATCATCTCCAAAAATAATATCATCAACAAAGACTTTATAATTAATTCTTTATCGTAATCTAGTTTGAAATATAAGTTGTATCAGCGATTACCTTTAGTGAATCAGCTATAGTAGTGTTGTCTATTAATCTATCATGCCGATTTCGGGGGCTTGGCGAGTCATATGGGAGCTTTCTTCAGCGTCCAGAATATATCTTCTTTATTAGGTGACAGAATCATGTTGTTCAATATATGCTTCTTCTAATTCTCCATTCAGAAATGTTGACTTCACATCCATCTAATAGGCTTTGTATTCCTTGTATGCACCATAAGCAAGAAATAATCTAATAGCTTTGATTCTAGCAACAGGGGTAAAAGTTTCTTCAAAATCAACACCTTCCATCTGAGAATACCCTTTACATACCAGTCTTGCTTTATTCCGGACCACTTCACCTTGTTCATTCAGCTTGTTCCAAAACACCCATTTAGTACCAATCATATTTTTGTCTTTAGGTCTAGGAACTAGTATCCATGTGTCATTCTTTTCAATTTGTGTTAGCTCTTCCTTCATGGCTTCCATCCAGTGTTCATCTTGGTAGGCTTCAGTGATATTTTAAGGTTCAATCTTGGAAATCAGGCAATATTCTTCTGCAATCTTCCTTCTAGTTTGTACTCCTTTATTCTTATCTCCTATAATTTGGCTTTCAAAATGGTTTAGCTTTACATACCTTGGAGTTTTGGAATTTTCTTGAACTTCTGATTCATCTAATCTTCCTTCAGTACTTGCACTTGTCTCTAGTTCACGACTATGACTTACTAAGAGGTGAGGTTGCTTTAAGCGTGTGGAACTTATATGGAACATGGCTGTTGAAGTTGATTATGTGTTTGAACATTCCCTTTGTTTGTATGCTTTCATTAGAATCATATCCACAATATTTTGGTAGGTTGGCAGAGTCACCTCATCAACTTTGACATTTGCACCATTTGCTCTCTACCATCTTTCTCGATCTTTTTGTTGCATCGGTGACCTTGCTCTTAGTAGAACCATCATAAAAAATTCCTTCAATGCTTTGTGTCAGCTTGCCTATGTATCATCTCTCTTGATATAACATTTACTTCCAGATCTTGAAATACTTAGCAGGTAGGCTTGTAACCAAACTACAGCTCAAAGGGGTCCCGAGAATTGCCTGGCATTTTCGGTTTAAAAGTATACACAACAATGCTTACAACCTCCATTAAGCTTTGGGGCACATTTCCTTCTATCATCATTATTCTAGCAACATTGAGAATTGTTCTATTCTTTCTCTCTGCAACTCCATTTTGTTGAGGGGTTCAGGGAGCAGATAACTATCTTTTGATTCTATGTTCTTCACAAAAAGAGTTGAACTCACGGAGGGTGAGCTTTCCACCACCTACGGTAGATCACGAAACACTTGATTTTCAGACCTTTCTCATTCTCTGCCATAGCCTTGAAACTTTTGAACTTTTTTAGGGCTTCACATTTTTCTCTTAAAAAGGAAACCCATATCATTCTAGAATAATCATCAATAATCAGCATAAAGTACCTTTGTCCATGAATACTTCTAACTTTGGAGGGACGATAAAGGTTAGTATGTAGCAGCTCTAGCAAATCATTTGAATGAAACTGTTTTCTTTGGAAAGAGACTCTAATCTGTTTACCCATCTGACATTCTTTACAAATTGTGTTAGCAGGATTCACTAACTTAGGTAGATCTCTTATTGCTTGAGTGGAACTTACCTTGACAATGTTATCAAAATTTACATGACAAAAAATTCTATGCCACAACTATCTTTCATCTACTTAAGCAATTAAACAACTCCCACTAGTAGTATTTAGGTGAAAAATATTACCTTTTCTCTATTTACCAGTAGCAATCATATTGCCAGAACTTCCACGTATCTTGCATCTTCCATTTTTGAATTGTAGATAATAGCCTTTTCCCACCATCTGTCCAACACTCAAAAGATTGTGCTTCAAGCCTTCAACATAAATAACATTATCAGTGTTATCCTTACCGCCAAGACAAATAGAACCTCTGCCATGAATCACACCAACATTGTTGTCTCCAAATCTTACAACACCACCATCATATTTCTCTAGACTTACAATTTTTTTTATCACTAGTCATACGATGTGAGCATCCACTGTTAATAACCAACTCATCCTTTTCTTCAACTCAGGCTACAAGAGCTTTCTCATCTTTAGTAGATTTAGTAGCCATAGGACTATTTTCAACGGTAGCAATGAAAACCCATTCATCTTCATTTCCAGTATCTTTATTAGACTCATCATCAGTCACTCCTTCAACAAAGTAACATTTCTTTTGGAATCTAGACTTGTTAGGCTTAGTTCTAGGGACCCCTTTAGGACATCTTGATGCAAAATGACCTATTTTACTACATGAAAAACATTTAATAGGTAACACTCCTTCATAATTACCTTTTCCTCTGCCTTCTTTCTTTACAATCAGTGCTTCCAATTCTTCTACCTCTCTTTCTTTGTCTTCAAGTTGCTTCAGTTCTTCATCATACTTGGATATCTTTCTGGAACTCTCTCCCGAACTATATATTTGCTTGTTGCTTTTAGATATGCAGATTTAGTCTTTGGAACAGATTCACCAAATTCACTTAATTCAAAAGCAACAAGCTTACCAACTAGCGTGTCTCTTGATATCTTTGTTATTGATCTGAGCTCTTCAATAGCATGAGCCTTCACTTTGTAGGAGGGAGGAAAGGATTTGAGTATCCTAGCCACAATTACATCCTCATCCAGAGAACCACTGGCACATTTAATACCCATCACTATTTCATTTACTCTTTGCATAAAAGAGGTAATATTTTCATCTTCACTCATCTTCAAATTTTCATATTTTCCTTTTAGACTCTATAGCTTAGCCATCTTCACTTGTGCATCTCCTTCATACAAATTTTCTAGCTTTGTCCAAATCTCATGAGTTGTTTGCAGTCCTACCACATTAGCCATCTCCGAATCTGTCAAAGCACTCACCAAGGCTTCTATAGCCCTGATATTATTTTCAGTATCTTTGATCTCCATCGGCCGATGGAGGGACCATTCTCAGAATAACATATGGATCTTTTGTAATCCTCCGGTAGGCTTCACCAAACCAATACGCAACCAAGACGACGCCATGCGACTTTCCACGGTGAGTAGTTGGTTCGTGAATCTTTGGAATGTCCTTCTTGAATGCCATCTTGAATCCTCAGCTTTTAGACTTCTTCAAGGAACACGCTCTAATACCAATTGTTGGAAAAATAAGAGACAAACAAAGCTAGAGGGTAGATTAGTTGTCACAAAATAATAAACTTTTCAGAAGCTTAGCTCAACTTAATCTTAGATATAATGAATAAAGCAATTAACACATCAAAGAGGCGAGAGAACACCCAAAGGTGCTACGTGGAAACCTTGTTGGGGAAAAACCGATGGATATTTGATCCACAAAGTTACTACTGTTAAAAAGTATAAAGAGAAATAATAAGGGAATGCACATGCATTTAGGAACGTGCCTAAGAGCTCATTGCTTAAAATACAAAAGGAACTCCAGCGCTAATAATACAAAATAGGATTAAAATACGAAGGGTATGAACTCAAAGAATAGCTTCTCCACAAGCCTGATTATAGTTCCAATTAGGCATATAAAACTCCTTCACAAACTATTTCACACTTCTCTTGACCTTCTTCACACTCTGCTTTGTAATCGAATGATATTCACACATACACACATAAGAGCACACTCAACACCTTTCCAACATACAACATCGATGAAACAATTACTCTTAAATATCCACATGCGATTTCATCAATAACTTAGTTGGCCAAGAAAATAAAACATATTTGCAATGTCGACCCAAATTTACAAATAAAATTTTAATGTGAATCCACCAAGGTCAACCACAGCATAGTGGAGACCCAAATTTAAAAATACAATCACAAAAAGACTTCAATTAATTTCACCTTGATGATCCACAACACACTACCATCAACATGTTGACCAAGAACAAGAAAAATGAACATATGCAAGAATTTTTTTTGACCATGAGCACACTATTCAATGTGGATGTACCACAAAGATAGAGCATGATCTAGAAGCATCCAAGAGCACCAAGAAACAACAGAGAAACATCCACGTCAACTAAAATTACCATAATTATGCAAACTTCACTCAGGAACACTGACAGAGACCACAAAAACACTATCAGACCACAACATGATCAAATATATATGTGGACCTCTGAAACTTCTGGTAGATGATCTAGATACACTCATCAGAAAACCCTTTAGTCCACAATAGCTGAACTTCAATGTAAAGAACAAAACGACTTCAAGACCTGCATAGTTCCACAAGGAACCTGGAACACTTTCTTTTACAATTTTCTCAATATCCTCGACATATACAACCTCTAGTATACCAAATGCTAATAGTGTTGACATCAATGACAACCACATATCAGCAACACATCCACAACATCCAACAGATATATGGTAAGGGAGTTAAAAGGGAAATAATACTAAGCTTCAAGGGGCAAACCTATGATGAGTCCATAGTCATGGGTGTTTTATTGCATGACAATCAAAAGACATTGAGAGAAGATACCACATAACATAGATCATAAAACTTCAAAAAAAAAAATTCAAAGTAGGTTCAAAGAATAATGAATTGAAGAGGCAATAAATTTATCACAATAAAGCTAGAAATCCAAGATAGTGAACAAAGTTGTGAAGGATTTTCAAGACAATCTAGAGATTTAAAACAACCTATAGTAACAAAATTCAAGGGTAGTAAGTTAAAATGATACTGAAAATTTAACAATAGATAGTTTAATTCACAAAAGGTAAGGCACAGTTGTTATGTTATCAAAAGGAATATCTAAAGCTATTAAAGATAATAGTGGCATGTGAGAGATTAATATGGGTGTATGACAACTCCAAATACATATATGGTAGGATTATTGGAGTCAATGAATAGAAAAGTTCTTAAAAATGTATGATAGTGCAAGAGAAGTGAAAGTGACCATCATATGAAGAGTCTTATAAACATAGAGGCCAAACGAGGACTAAATGATAGTCTAATGAAGAATAATGGTTAGACTTGAAGCATCAAGGGTATGACAGTCAAAGTAGACCTATCAAGAAACCTAGGAAGATAGTCATAAAATGTGCAAGGAACAGACTTAGAATTTAAGAGAGTATAAATACAAGCTTTAGAATCTACATGAAGGAGGAAAACCTTATTAAACTAAGCCTAAAGAAAAGTGGATAAATCCAAGGAAATGACAAGTAAACTTAATGGAATGACTATGTTTACATATGTGACAAGTCTGTTAAAGATGATGAATAGTAGAAGTCTTTGGGAAAAGCAATATTAGTGAGTTGATATGTTAATAGACAACTAGGAGGAAGAAAGGAGGTACGAGATGCAGTGAAAACAATGATAGGATCTCAAAACAAGATAATGAGAGTTCTTAATGTGGTTATGATAACAAAGTTCTAACCTTAACCAGTCCATGAATAAAATTTTGAATTTTCTTGAAGAAACTCCTAATAAAGGTAGTCATATGAAGATGTCTAGAGGCTCAGAAGTTAAACAACATACAATGACTATATTTTTGAAAAGGAAAACAAACAATGAAGGGTATAAGATATTACAAAAACTAAACAAAAAGTATGATAATCCTATGAAGAGTGACAAGGTCCTGTTAAGACAATTCCATGAGCCTAGAGGGTAGTGTTGAAGATGAGGTCAAAGAATAGAATAATGAGTGCATGAAAAATTTTAAGAATCCCTATGAGAGGAATGAAAAAGGCAACATTGAGCAAGAGAAAGGGTAATGAAACTAAAAGGGATAGATGCATAATATATCCTTAATGATAGATTCATAATATATAAGGGAAGGGTGCACATTTAAAATTTAATGGAGGATTTACTACTTGTTCAGTATGTCAGTTTCCTATGAGCCATGATTGAAACCACATAACTATGTTGTGAAGACATTGATATAAATAGTAAATATTATGTAAAGACACTAGGAAGTGACCTTAACACAGAGGAAAGTGAACTTTTTCACAGAGTAGTCATCATGAAGTATAGTGACAGGATAGCCATAAGAGATGAATGAAGGATAATATTGAGAAGAGGACTATAGTTAGATACAAAAAAGTGACATGACAAAAGAGACAAGTGATAGATAAGGAACCTTGAATACATAAAGCATGTGTCAAATTCAAACTCAAAAGTTCTCCTATGCCCCCAAGAGATTGTTGACCTTGTCAAATCATCAACACATGTCTTGTAAACATAGTAAATGAAAATTTATGGGCAGTTGGAGAGTTATTACCAACAAGTTGATAATAGTTGAAGAGACATAGGGGACAATTTGGTGACTTGGACAATAGTTGAAAGTATTGAGGAACCTTCTAAGGATCATCTTCATTAAAAATAGGTCAGAAAAAAAAGCTTATCCTTCTTCAATGCCACCTTGGAGCATTTGAAGGAGTCAAAGTAGTGGAAACAATTTTCTAGCACCCAATTGGAGGTTGGTCCAACAAATTTTATTTTTTTTGTCTCAAATGGTCTTAAAAGTTTTCCTATATTCTCTCCTAGGTTGGGGGATAGAAAAAATGGATGCCAACTCTCATTTGGAGTTAGTTCTTGCAATTTTTGAAGGTAACATTATAACTTAGAAAGTTCTTTCTCTCAAGAATGTGGATTTGTAACTCTAAACCAATTAATTTTGGACTAAATAGCATGTAATTTTTTCATTTTCTCAAAGCAATATTGGAATTTTTAGACTATGTACTACTTTTATGGTACCTTTCATTAATAAAATTTAGCATTTTACCTTCAAAAGCCTTGTTCTTTATCTGTAATATGATGATAAATGTATGTTATATGTGATTTTCATGAAATCCTCAAATAAATATCTAAGTACATCACCTTTGAACAAGAAAACACATACATTTATGCACGATGTTAGTTGTGTAATGAATATGAACATTCATTAGTTTTGTGAAAACTACAATTTTCCTTCTCAAAATTTTTCCCTAATAACATATGAATCCACAATTACAACCCTAATTTATTAATAATATACATACTATGAGACAATCATATTTTTTCCTTATTTGCAACATATTTCTTATTATATTATTCTAGTGTGCATGGTGTTTCATTACAAATGGTATTAGAGCATGATCTTGGCACTCGAAAGGCAAGAATTAAGGAGTTTTTTTCAGCTCAAGAGGTTGAATTGGGAGCACATATCCCTCTATATTTAGTAAAAAATTTCCTAATTTAAAAAAATCAAGGTAATATTGAATATACTATCATCCAAATTTGAGGTCATTTCAACCATAATTAAACGAGTTTTTACAAAATTAGGGTTTCCATCAAATTCCTTCCCAAGGTTGCAAATTTTTTTTTTTTTTTTCTAATTTCTATAGGGGTAATAAAAAAAAATATTGAAGTAGCTATAATCTAGAGTTTAGATAATTCAAAGTAGAATTCAAGGATTTATTACAAAATTAGGGTTTTTAACAAATTTTCTCCCAATGCTACAAGTCAATGAAATTTTTAGATTTTTTCTAGGAAGTGAGATCTTGAACTTGGTAATTCATAACAAAAATTTTGATTGATTGGATTTGTTTTAAGTAATTGTGAAAGTTATTTTTGGTGACATCATGGTGGGGGATTCGACAAGAGGTAGAGGAAGAAATCCAATAAATCTTAGAAAGACTCCTAACAAGAATGGTACACAAGTGGAGGAGATGGGTTCTAAAGATATTGAATCTATAAGGGAAGAAAATGTAAGTTTAAGGATGATATTTTGTCAATGAAGGAGGATATGAAAATCATGAGAGGAGAAATCAATGCATTCTTAAAGAGAATTGGATTCCCTATGAGTCATATGGAATCTAAGGGAGTGGTTTCATGGCATAAGATTTGGGAAGAAGATGTGTCTTCTAAGGGACAAGATGCTTTTGGGATTGATTCCTATTCAGAGATGGATCATCACCCTAGATAAGGAGGAGGAAGAGGAAGATAAAGAAGAAAATGATGATGAAGAAGATGAAGAGGAGGAAAAATAAGAAGAGTTTTTTTAATTATATAGGTGTACTCAGTAGTTGTTGGGGATGTGCCACAAGGATTGCCTCCCAAAGTAGATAA